>WURT03280805.1:0-13325 GCA_009936505.3 Holothuria glaberrima
AGGGGGCATGACCCCTATTGTTGAGAAAACTTCATTTTCGTCGGGGAGCCTTGATGGGTATGATAAAGAATAAAATCCTCTGACGACGACCAGCCGCTGCAAAAAATTCTTCATTTTGCCTTGAGAAGGGCATATTGCCCCTAAAAGACCGCCATTTTTTTCATATTTTCTTCAATAGTAGCCTCCAAATTTTGGGCGCCGTTCGCAAAACAAAATTTCGCATTAGCTATCTTTTCGGAAGTCGGCCGCTCCGTTGGTGAGCTTTGCCGAAACCTGGTGCCACACATGATTGAAGAGGCAAATTTGTGGAAGAGATTGCGAATTACTGCAATCTAAAGCGCATGGAAAGCAAAAGTTTCTAATCTCAGCCCCAACCATGGTGGGGCGGAGGTCGGATTACACTGTTGGACGTTGCAAAAGTGCAAAGTAACTGCCCTCTGACAGCTTAAGGAACCGCTTCCCATAAAAACTTTGTACCTCTGTTTGCCGTAGATACACATAGCTTTAGGACCTCTTAGGTAGGGATTTCATTCGTTGCACTTATTGCCTCTGTCAAAGCCTGCTATCCTCGCCTACGGACCTCGACCTCATTCCAGCCTCTCCATTTGGCTCATCTCCTCAAAAAGTTTGGGAACCCCTGCACTAGGGTAAGACTGAATCAGGGGTGGGGCTAAGATTTCTTAAAACGAACTTGGTGGGGATGGGGAAGCTCCTTGACGGGGAAGCAACCCAAAGCCCGACAAAGGCAAAGGGTAGCGGGAAAGCCGACGAGCGTTACATCGTTTGGTCTGGGGAGAGGTTATTGAAGAATTTTGAGCTTTGGGGGTCTTTTGGCACACCAGGCCATCCCTGCGGCCGAACAGATTATTTCAGTCAAGTTCATAAATAGCAAAATGTGTACAAATGCAAGATGATGACAGTGCAGTCGGTCCTATAAGTTTAACTTTAGCATTTCCCTCTTCCCAAAATGGTAGGCTATACCTGAGTCACATACCTCGTAGCCTATCGATTTGTGTCCATTTATTCATGCATTGACATAACTTTCAGGGCTCAATTATTATATTCAAAAATATTTCTTTTTTCTTTAGAATTCTTTTTATCTTACAAATGGTATACCGATACAAGCAGAATTCAGTGCACATCTCTAGTAATCGGCGGGGGGGGGGGGGGGTCGACTCTGATTTGTGTCAGAAATGTGACTTATTTTGTCAAGTTACAATGCGCGGAACAGTCAGTTGTTCTCACTGTAGTTACCCGTGACTGGACAACTGCCCATAGACAATTCCCAAAGGATAGTTTCCCTACTTAAACTCCCCTGGACAGTTCTACCCCGGTGAAATCCCTGCACCCGGAAATTCCCATCCCGGAAAATTTTCCCGGACAATTCCCATTCATGACATTACCCCTCAGACAACTTTCCCCACCCAAAAAAAATTGCAATTTTTTTGTGGAAATCATCTGGTGTGACCTCGGGGCCATTGTCCGTGTGGGAAATTTCGGCGTGGGAACCTTGCTTATATGCACTGTTAAAAAGTCGTTTTTTTGGTGAATATGCAAAAGCATTATGGCAACGATTTTCCAATCGAAATTTTTTTGTTTCTTTTAACCAAACTGTGTAATAGAAATAACATAACTAAAATGTTTTTGTTGTTTCACATTTTGTTCAGGTAAAATATTTTACAGAAATCTTCTGTAAATTGAATGAAAGAGCTTTCTGTTTGTATTTACTTATGTGTTATGTTTTTTACGTCCGACAATGATTTTAAGGGTCATTCTCCTCTAAAATTTAGTTAATAGAGGGGTTTTACGACCTCACGCGATTGTGTGTCTCTTTGGTTTTAAAGGGCACGCGTTCATTGTGTCACAGTAGTATCTATTAGTTATGCAGTGTGCGTGTGCTGTAAAAACGCTTACTGCGTGTGTGTTTGCCCTTCAGTTCCTGGGAATCCCACTCGCCTGACGTCACATGAAATCCCTCTATACTGACAGTTATTCCTTTCTCTGATACTTCAACAGCCTGTTACAAAATGAACTCTGCCAAAATACCAATATATGTTAACATTTTCAATCAAGGTAAATAATTACCTCATTAATTTCTGATAAAACCAAAGGTAAAAATACATTTTGTAAAGAAGCAATAATCATCTTGAAGAAAAATACTAACAACAATAATACAATTACGTCATAAAGCTGCAAGTTTGCGAACATTCTTTCAGTAAATTTTGTGATGTTTAACCATGGCGCTAATATCCTCCGAAGGGTATTAACTGCATGGTTCAACTAGATTCAGACAAGTGCATAGACACTTTGGTGGATATTTGGCATTATCACATCATATACTTTGAAATTAACACCTTAAATTTTTTTCCATATTGTTAAAAAACATCAGTTCTCTGATTTTGATTACTTCAACAAAAAATTTTCAAAAAATGTAAATGAATATAATTTTCACATAGGTTTGTTAATTTTACTGACAATCCTGGTACAGGACTAAAGGTTAACAGAATGGTGAGTGTTAAAGGTGTTATTTTTTAAAAACCCAACCTGTATATATTATATACAGATAACACCGTTACATGGATAACACTTGGATAACACCATGCCATCATTAGTGTTATCAACTTAAAACAGTTAATTATTAATTAACTGTTTTAAGTTGATAACACTAATGATGGCTCAATAACAGTATAGTTATGTAAAATAGAAGAAAGGAAAATTTTGAGTAAAATGAATGTAAATTGACAGACTTGTTTTACAGTGTAAAATCATGAGAAGCGTGTTTCGGTATGTGGCAAATATTTCAAAGTGGATAACCAAGGGTGGTCCAAGATTTCTGAAAGGGGCGGTGAACAAGCTCGATTATGGGGATTTTCAGGTCGCCGATTTGCTTTTGAAGCTGTGGGCGGGGGGGGGGGGCAGTGTGAGGGGATGACAGGCGCAAAGTGCGACTTATATTTTACGGGGCACTTCAGGTTTCAGTGGCTCAAAGTAGAGGAGCAAAAAGTCCCTTCCAAGATCCAGGAGTTCACGTGAGGACCGTCTATGGATCCTTTTGCATCAAGTGGCGAATCCTTGGTGGAAACCAATGGGAGGAACCTTCGGAATCTCTCTGATATTTTTAAACAACGGAGCATTACTTTGGAGAATTATAGTAGCTTGAAATTGGTTGGAATGCCCAACAAACCGACCATAAAATCCTATTTTGGCCTATTTTTTACAGCACCGTCAATTTGATGAGGGGATAATCTGTAGAAGGTATAGGTGACGGCGGAGGTTTAACGCGGTTTTGCAACAAAATTTTCACTCAGTGTGTTCTTACAGGCAGGGGCGTCACTACCGGGGTTTTGGGAAGTGTACCCTCCCCAGAAATTTTCAAAATATCGTCCGTAGGGGAAAATTTTGCCGTCTGTCGGAAAAATTTCTACTTTGTTTTGCAATTCGATGACTGTCAGAAAAAATATTTTTTTTGTGGTTACAAAGATGTCGGAAAATATATGATCACTATGGATTTATTTAAGGCAAATTAGAGAGGGGTAGTAATAATAGTTTAGGTACATTGACAAGAGATCTTAACCTTCCCAGATTTAGCTGTATTGGCAAACTATTTTGTTCATCGAGAAATAAGCATACATTGTTTGGAAAGTAATCATAAATTAAAGGTTATGTGCTAGTAAGTTATCTCTACTACACTTTTCGGGAAGACATTGTCTTTTGAAGAAATCCAAGCTTTGGGGAAATATAGGTACCACCTACATGGCATAAGTGTCTGCTAAATAATAAAATAGACACTATGTCTGACACTGTGAAATAAAGGCCGTTCGGAATGTGATACAACTCATCCTGACTGCTTGTCAGGGATGTGTTGTCGGTAGTGGTAGTCAGGTGCGTCGGGTCGAAGTCGGATTGCAGGTAAACCTAGACTTTGCTCGGATAATTTTATCCTTATCAAAATTTCGCTCCCTCTGTTATAAGAACGGCAATCATTGCTCTTCCGGAAATATGTTTTCTCCCTCTTTGAGTATCCAGCCTTCCACAGGACGGACGGAATTAGGATAAGAGCTCATACTGTACGGATTGGATCAGGGTAAGAGCACATACACTCTAGACTGAGCATGGACTGGGTGGAAATTGTGAATGACATTGAAAGAGGGGAATGATGGGGAAGGATATCGCCGAGAAAGACGTTGCAAAGTCTAAGGTTAACCATACCCGCAACCATGTATTCAAAGAATATTTAGCGTGCATTAGTCACATATGAGGGTGTGCACACCGAGTTGTTGCCTGATATTGCAGAAGCTTCCTTGTTGGCCAATGTAGGAGTCGCCTTTGTGTCAATGACAGCTTCACACTGCCATGGCCTTACTAAACTGTCACAACACTCTCCCTCCCAATGACTTCACTACGAATATCAAACAGTCTGATATTTCTGGTGCGGTCAAAGAAGAGTGCAATCGGTACCGAGAGTCAGGTCGAGACCAAAATTTCACAACCACCTAACCCACCCATCTACTACCCGAATGGTTTTCACTATCGTGTAGCAGTCGAGTCGGTGGAGTGCGCCCTGGTTTTCAGTTACTCAAACCGTCAAATCGTGAAGTCGGGCGCGTTTGCGTTTGAAGGTCTATTTATGAGGTATTCAGTGCTATGCATGCATAGGTATATGCCATGCTACATGAAGGAAAACAACCAAAATGTGCTACTTTTCGGTGCGCTTCGCGAGCATTGATCTTTTACTCTTGTTGTCCTTTTATAAGTTTACATCGAGCAAAGTATACTTATTGTAAAACTCCAAAGAAATACTACGACCCGCCACCCTCCCCATCATCAGTCACACTGCGTCCTCGTCCTCGAAATTTTTGGTATGATGTAACAGGGACTACGGGAATAATATATAGTATCTAGTTCCAATAGTGACCTGACTTTCTGGGGCTTGCGAAGATCTCAGCGGTTACTTTATTTAAAGGAATGTGGGAAGCATCCAACCCGGCAAAAAAGTAATTTGCATTTAAATATATCAGTCGTGGAGACACATTTACATTTACATAGTGCCTACAAGAAATCATGGTAATTAATACGAGAAACACTAGACACCTTAGCAAGAAATATCCATCGACGTACGAAATATTCATTCGGGAGTGGTCATTTCTCTCCGAAGCAAACGCTGAGTTTTGAACCATTTCTGAAAAAGCTGCAGCCCCTCGTCCTCGATGATTTCAAAATTAAACTAGAATGATATAAACGGCACTAATGGAAATAACATAAATTGTCTAGTTTCCTAATAGCAGTAGACCTGATTCTCTGAGACTTGCGAAAATCTTAGCGCTTACTATATTTAAAGCGGTGTCGTTCCATTTGTATAAATACAATATCTTCTGCATAGTTTGAAACAATGAAAGAATAATTTGTGAGTTTCCGGTTTCTGTACCAATATACTAGAGAAAGCTTGCACAGGATAAAAATCTCACTGGTTCATTCTTGTAAAATGATCAAAAGAAGTATTAAACGGACCGCTGTAGCTAGCTTATTCGCGGGCCAGGGAAGAACTTGTCCCTCTGTAAACTCATTGGTTTCCCTGAGCAGAGAAATTAAGGTGTGTGCATTCGATAATAATTTGAAACAAGAACCATCTTCGCATCTTTTTTAATTTCATTGGGCCAACGACCCCTTTTGTAGACTTGAGGCGATATTTAAACTTGACTGATTCCTAAAAAGTATTGGGGGGAGTCCCCTTCCAGCCTACCCCAACCTGTAACAATTTTATCAGGCTATAATTACATTTATTTAATTCATATCTTTCTTAGAATTCTATCACTATTAAGTGTATTCAGATATTAAGTTTACAAAAGCCAGAATATTCCCCGTGCTATCTTCTTTATTCCTTTTTAAAGTTATCACCAGTAATCACTTGTTAAAGGTTAGATGAACTCTGAACAACCAGGATTGTTAGGATAAAGCAAAATGAAGCTAAACAGGCTAAAGGGAACAATCAGTTACGATTTCCTCTTTTGTTTACATAAGCAAGTTAGATTTACCTACTCAAGGAAACAATAGCAGTGTTTAGCTGGGCGTTGGTTGTGTAGAACAAACATCAATGAGGAACATGCGCATGTCATTGCTTAGAAGTAGGCTTACACTTTGTTTATAAATATGTAACTTTGATGTATCCCATAGTATACCGAGCAAATATGTGTGTAGTTTCCTAAGAGTGCAACTGATAAGGATACTGATATAAAAACAACCTAAATATTACCAAATCAGGCCATAAAACTAACCTCATAAAACTGAGCTTTTCGTGGGGTTCAAGAGTCGTATGAGTTCAGCAGAGGTCAAATTGTGACAAAATCATAGAAAATGATGTAGTCAAGGAGGATAAGATTGAGGGATTAACCACATTGCAACAAATCAAGGAATCACCAAGCCTTTGGGCTTTTTGGTAAGTCCAGAAAACACCCGCACCAAGATTTATGTACCCTATATGAATTATCCATATGAAGTCTGAAAAGATACCCAAGCAAACTATTGTAAATTAGGGTGCCACGGGGTATCATCCACTTGATTCTCGAAATTGAAAATTATATTCCAGTGGAAAAAGAGTGAGCAGGTGGAAAAAAACCAGAAGATATACTTTTATAAAATGGCAGGTCACTGATTAATACATGTCTTGAAAAGCTCCTCACACATTACATGAAATTTCTTTTCAACAGGATATGTTCATAGAAGCATCTTCCTTTCTGTTTACTGCCACAAGGCGCCGGTCATACTTTAAAAACGTCACCATACTCGTGCCTGATACTTGGAAAGATAATGACATCTACGATTCTCCGAAAAATGCGTCATTTGAGGGTGCAGATGTCGTAATTGCCTCCAGGAATCCTCGATTTGCCCCTGATCCACAGCAACAAGCAATACCTTACACCAAACACTATGAAGGTTGCGGAAAACAAGCAGCGCATATTCATCTTACCCCAGATTTCCTGCTTTATTTCCATCGTAGCTATGGGAGTCTTGGTAAGCAGTTCTTTAGTTGTTATTAAATCCGGTAGACTGAAAGAATAATTCAATTGTATCCCTGTTTATGTGTAGGTATGAGATCTGAAAATTTTAGGTCTGTCCCCCCACCCAAGAACATCCTTTAAAGGGCATAAGTAGTCCACACAATTTGTTTTCAAAACACCAACTTAATCTCACAAATTTCTTCTTACTTCTCTTCCAAGTACCTTTCATGATATTTAAGGACTTAAATATTGCATATTCTGGCTAAAGCAAGGATGTAACTGCATTTTCCCCTTAAAAAGAAGGTATTGATAACAAAAGATTACGTTGATATTTGATCTAGTGGAAATAATGTCAACTTGCTCCGCTTCAGAGTGTCAACGGGGTAACATTTTTCTCCATTACGTTTTGTTGGGCTTCTGTTCTGCTTTAATACGTAACTTGTCTAGTCACGTTGCTAAGGAACTTAAGGGATTGTGATAGGTCGTCAGCTGTCAAAAATACTTAAAGTGTACCTTAAGTTTAAAATTTCAAAAATACATTTTACAAAGCTTGAAAACTAATCCAGATGATCTTACTCCAATCTTCACAGGACCTTTCTGAGCTGAAATATAAAATATTGAAGCTTATTCACGCAATATAGATTGTAGATTGTTTAATAATTTGTGACGGATGTCATTCTTGTACTACTCAAATTCCAGTGAGTTGCTGTTTGACAACTCCCTGACTGTACACGCACTTTCTGTGTAATACGATTGGTAAGAAATAATAAACTGTCTTAATCCTCTTTTACTAGCTATATGTAATAGAATTAGCCACTGGGTTATCTTTCAGATGCACTTCGGTGTTTTGAAAGTTGTATTGTTAAGTATTTTACTAGCATGTGTTTATCCGTGATTTGGATTGTGCTTGTTGCATTCCATTTTTAGCCAATGGTCCTTTAAATGGTATTGCTTGCTTTTTATGTCATTCCACGAAAGAAGTTTGAATAAATAAAAGAAAGCTTTGGCAAATCTGTGTAGGTATCATCATTTGCCTAGTAGTTGGAAACCACTAATTCCTACACACTTGACACACACACACACATCTGAGCTGTAAAGCACATCAACATCATCTTGACAACGTTGTGGTGAAGAAGCACCAGAGAAGAGCGGAGTAGCTTCCCATTGGGAGTTTGCTCGTTTAGCGAGAGATTGCGATCCCAACCGCAATTCACCTCTCGTGCCCAGGGGCAGGACCAATCGGAATCTATTCTATCAAACCCCAGACGAAACCTTTTGGAATCGAACGGGGCTAGACGTAGAAGAGACTCAATCTGGACAGTCCAAGAGGAGTCATGCAGTGAATACTGAAAAGTTGAACCTTCTGGCAGGTAAAGACTATTATCATGTATACCTGCTTCCAAGATGTGCCGTTTCCTGTTCACCAAGTTAGAGTAATGTGCACCATTCGGAGTCATACTCTCACAACGAGGTGGATCCCTAATTCGGGCTTTTCTTTTCAGTGCCGGTCTTGAACCACATCGGATTCAGCCTGGGCTTGGTGAACCAGGCTCATTCATATAGTGGAAAAAAATGTTTGCTAACGGAAGAGATATCAGAAGCAGGCTGTATTTCCACCTACTTTTGAGACATAAAATAATTTGAAACCGCAGAAAAGGGACAGCGAGGAAACAAGAAAGTAAGCTGAAGCCTAAAAGGTAGGGTGAACTACGTCTAGAAAATGTACAATTAGCCTGTTGCGGTATGGTTCTAGGAAGTTGCCGCTATGCCGTTGAGGCAGCCGGAACAGACTGAAAACATAACAGAATTGTTAAAAAAATTAAACATAACATTATTTTAATACCGTTTTGCTAAATTATTTCTTTTTAAGCATGGGGTGGTTGCAACACTCCTTCACCTTACTTGTAAAGATTGTTTGTTCTCATGGAAGTAGTTGTTACGGATATGAGTCGTCTATCGTGGGATAGAATCCTTGAGTTATTCCTAAGGTAAAATGTCTTTTTTTAAAGGTGAAAGTTCCTTTCATGAAGATTTGGACTTAAAGTGGTAATTGTTTTATGGGAACATTAAGTTATTCTGGGTTGTCATTACGAAAAGGGGTGGTCATGTATCGTATCTGGTCACGGAGTGAAAATTCCTTGGGTGAGGCTCAAGAAGAAATTCCTTTAGTAGGGTTGAGTATCTCTTTCACTAAAGTTACAAAATTCCTTGCATGCTCGTTTAGGGCATGGTTAGCTGTAGTTGGAAAAATGGATTGTGTCATGCAAAATGTTGTTATGAGTTATTTATATTATTATTTACATTGAAATATTTCGTTTTTACATCGATGTGGTGTGAGGACACTTGTTCGGCCGGTACTTCTTAGATACCACGTAGTCACAGGTTTAGTCATCACAACTACCTGTAAGTGATATAGGCCTGCGACATGTTAAGAAATGTGCAATTTCCCATGGTCAAGTTTGTGCGTGCAATATGTTGGTTCTATTTTACTTCTCTTTAATCTGTTAATGCAACATACAAAAGGTCGGTATCTCGTATTTTATGGATGAAACGTTGATGTCAATTGCTGAAGTGTGTTTGTTAATTATATGTGTAGAATGTCAAGGAGGGAGTTTTATTGATATGACGTTTCTTCTGTGAAGTAAAGCGATACTGGGTTTCTTGTTACTGTGACTGATGGGCGTATATGCTACCGGTTATAACATTTTTTACAGACTCTGTATCAATTACGTTCTTGACTTACAAGTTTGTTAAAGTCTGCACAGCGTGCCATTTAAGTTTGCAAAATGTAAGTGTTGTGCACTATTTTGTATTAGCAGCTTTGTGCACTTTAAAAAGACGTTTATACAAAAGTCATATGAGGACATTTCTAAAATTTTAAGTAGAGGAGGGTGTAACGAGGCCTGAAAGCCGTTGATTTTTATGCTTTTAAACTTCCCTATTTCGCAACACTCTCTGTATGTTAGATGTTCGTCCATGCAGGACAGCCTTACCTGTAAATCCGCTGTTATGGTAGTAATACTTGTTTGTCCGGGAATTAAGATATTTTTGTACAGGCCACATTACCATCAAAGTCCAGGCCTGTTCATAAGTCACGTTTTGCTCTTGTGTTTACGTTAATCCCCTGGCTCGCTTCTACCCAGGACAGGGATTTAAAATTACCAGTATGGGTACCTAACTCAGGATATTGTGTTGCGGCCTGCATGTGTCAGAAACCAGGCAGTATTCCTCTATTGCAGTTAGGCTTACTTTAAGGTGATATTTCTTAAACAAGTCTAAGAGAATCCAGTTAGCCGGCGTCAGAAAGAGATGTGTTTTAATTAGGAGGAGTTAAGCTTTAGATTGGACGGCAGGCTTAACGTCCTGAAGCCTCCAGCCTAGTACTCCAGCCGGCAGGTTATAGAAATTGAGTTAGAATTACTTTATTTCCCTGGGAGGAGTTTTATTCTCTATTGCAAGTTTGTATTTTATATTGTGTTCTTTTAAGCGATTTTACGTTGGAAATACACGGCGAGTTACCCGTAGTTCTGGTTGTTGGAGTAATTTTACAGGTGTTTCGTCGCTGTTCCACGTCTGGCTGATCAAAAGACATCTCAGGCCAAGAGCCTCACCCTGCCGGCCTTAACGATACCATCCTCAAACCAATGTCTGAAAGGCCCCCTTATTAGTACACTAAGTTTTTACGCTAGTATTTGAGTAAATATATATATATATATATATATAAAGAGAACGAATGCAATAAAGAGCATAAACGGGTTGATTATTGGAGTACAAAACTTAAATTTTTCTTCGATATTTTCGGTTCCCCTGGGACCTTCCTCAGCGAAATCTTAAAACAAAGTGAGTAACTTACTTAAGAAAATAACAAGCAATAAACTATGTGCTGGAAGTTAGATAAACAAACATAATAGGATTAAAGCGTTTGGTGAAAGGTGTACTTATTGAGAAGACCGAGGTCTTTGTTAAGTCCAGTGAGGTGTGATTGAAGCATCATAATCCAAATTAGTTCCATACCTTTACGGTTTTCTGTGCAAACAAAGTCGCTAGCTATGAGAATTACTTTTAGATTATCAAGGGCATGGCTGGGAAGATTGAAGTGTTCAACTACTGGGAATCCAATAGCGTTGTCTCTAATAGACTTTTTGTGATTATTAAACCTAAGGCGGAAGGAAGTCCCGGTTTCTCCAACATAGAGTCCGTGTTTGCACAGATTACAATGAAATCTGTAAACAACATTAGAAGAATCGCAATTAAGGTTGGGGGGTTTTAATAGAAATTTTATGTTAGGAATGGTGACTCGGTCTCCAGTGTTGATATGTCTGCAAATTTGGCAGCGTTGTTTGTTGCAACAGGTATTACCCCTAGTGGCTTCACCAGAGGTCGGTAACTGGGATGGAGCGATAAGTCTCCTAAGATTAGGGGGCCGGCGTAGCGCAAGGAGAGGAAGATAAGCAAATAGGTAAGAGAGGGTGGGGTCGTTTTTGAGGGATACAAAGGATTGTTTTAAGGTACGTGCAAGACTGGGGATAAGGGGGGTGGTATTCAAATGCAAGGGGTATACGTTTGTTGGGAGTTTTGAATTTATAAGATAGGAAGGTCATGGCGATTGATTAGAGCGGCTTTGCGAATACCCTGTTTAATGATCCGGATAGCCGGTAGCCACACGAAGAAAGTATCCGGTAAGGGGGGAGATCGAACGGTCGTAGTCAACCGGGTCAGAGCAAATACGTTTGATACGAAGGCATTGGCTGTAAACAATCGACTTTTTGAGATTGGCAGGGTGGGCACTGTCGAAATGCAATAAAAGATGCTTGTCAGTGGGTTTGCAATAGAGGGAAGTTGCAATGGCGCCAGCCTTCATTGTCATCAGTATGTCAAGGAACGCGATTCGAGTACTGGAAACCTCGAAAGTGAATTTAATGCTCTCATGGAAAGAATTGACATGAGTTTTGAAGCTTTCGAGGGAATCTTTGCCGTGGGTCCAAATGAAAAAATGTCAATGTAACGATAATAGTGTAGTGTAATGGTTTCAAAGGAAAACTAGATAACATATACATATACAATTAAGAATAGGGTGGAATAGTTTAGCTTAGTTGTACAGTCTGTTTCGCCCGAAGGCTCTTCAGCAACTAACTAGGTAGCTTACTTCGAGGTAGGTAAAAAAGTTGGCTTTCTTGGCGGTACTAGAGCACTCTCAGTACTTGCAGTACGTGCGGATACACTTATACTTACCTATATATATATATATATATATTACTTACTTTGTTCCGTTAGGAGCATGAGTCGTAATGTTAGGACGAATCTCGCCGGTGTTCATTCCCTATCAACTTTGTAATTGATACTTACTGAGCTCCAGAAGTTAGGTGCCCGTGAATTCGCTAAACCTGTGGGATCCAAACTACCTACATTGGGCTTTAAATTTACATGGAGTTAGTTAGTTAGATCAGATTTAACGACACATCAACACGAATGTGTTGTATAGTGTCAACTAGATAAAGAAGTAAAAAGCGTTTTCAAACACGGTTCAAGTTCAGTTTCAATTACAGTTCAAATACGGTGCAAGTCCTTCCCTCTTACGACAGGCGGGAAAAACCGTGGGCATATTCTACAACCCCCAGCCAACAAAGGGCAAATTTACATGGAAAGCGAACTTTTACAAACATTTCTTTTGCAGTTACTGTTCAAAAGCCGCATGAGATCCCTAAAATAATCCATGCTTCCTACCGACAAACCCTATCATCAAATGCGCAGGCTGTTAACTAATTTATTGGGAGGAAATGGTTAATCTCACTATTTTCAGTCTGAACCCTGGACTCAACAGGAGGGTTTTTGTCCCACTCTTTACAGATTATTGGAATCTGATATCCCGGCATGATAAAACCAAGATGATGCGTCAGAAACTGACGCTGTGTTCCTTCCACTTGCGAAAGCGAATCGCTGCCCTAAATGTCCCTACATTGCTACATTGCTGGTGCTACATTGCTACTGCATATTGAGAGTCACGACGTAAGGAAAATTCAGGTAGAGGTTTGTCAAAAAAATTCCAAGAAATGAATGTAATCCTAGCTGAGACCAAAAAAAATACCTGCGCCCTAAGCCACAGTTTATGCTTCTAGGGTTAAAGTTAGATGAGGTTTTACTGCTCAGTTTGTAACCAATGGTTTAAGTTGGGCCGGTCATGGCCTTTTCCAGTTGTCGCTCACTGCCTTGTTTTCCCTACTCCATTGCTTATGCTGAGCACTAAGGACAATGACAGCAAGTCGAATGCTCTAACCACTTGGCCATGCAGTCGGTTAAACGCCTGCAACGATGGTAAAAACTCCAGTGTTT
>WURT03280916.1:0-25331 GCA_009936505.3 Holothuria glaberrima
TTATCAGTCTTTACGTTTACTGACCGTGTGTTGCAGAATAACAGGTCAGTGATTAACCAATCAGAATGCAGGATTCTAAATAAGGGATGGTTAGAGGTGGTAGAATTATCATTAACCCTAAAGTGAGAGGAATATGTAGCTCAGCCAACTTTTCAAACCTCAAGAATTACAAAATCTACATATCAAGCATGAAAGGTATCCATTCATCGCATCTTTAGCTATTGCGTTTAACAAAAACCGTCCACGGTTTTCGACGTTGCTTTTCAGATGACCTCAGATAATCTTTGACCTCTATCAAAAACAAAATGGTTTATCTTTTAACTGTGACGCATCCACATGCCAAGTATCCTGCTTACAATTTTAAGGCTTTTCACTTCTTGTTTCTTCACATGACCTCTGGCGGTCACCAGCAATTAGAATGCTTTCTTGTTAGATGATATCCCCATGTACAAAATATCATCATTCCTTTCATGAGATATCGATGCTTTTAACCGTGAGGTAAAGTGTTTACAAGTTTATATATTTGATTTCGGAATATTTTCCTCGGAATAATTTCGTTTTTCACCGAATTTTTTTTGTTCTTTCTCTTACCATGATAAATTCATAAACAAAGTATAACTCGTCTATTATATCCTTTTTGATTCCTTGCCGAAAGCAGGCAAGGGATCTATGCGATGATGATGATGTTGTGTGTGTGTGCATGTGTGTATGTGACGCTTAGCTTGTGAAAACGATATTTCAAGATACCAAGGGCCGACACTTTTCATATTTAGTATATAGATTTGTCACGTTAAGGGGAAGAAACAATAGGAAGTCTAACGTCATTTGAGGTCAGCAGAGGTCAAAACTGAAAATCTTGTGAACACGATATCTAAGATAGCAATGACCGACACTTTTCATATTTAGTATAAAGATTTGTCATATTAAGAGAAAAAACCCTATTGTTTTTGACGGAGGTTAAAGGTCATCTGAGATCATCAGTGGTGGAACTGTGAAAACCTTGTAAATGACTTGTAAACACGATATCTGAATATAGCAATGGCCAAAACTATTCATATTTAATATATAGATTTGTCATCTTTAGAAAAAGAACCCTATAGTTTTTGCATATGGGAAAGTTGTGTTCATAAGTTTCGGTCGTGTGGCTTCATTGTGTAAATCTTGCAGTGAAAACTGATCATTCCGACTAAAATCTTGTTTTTACTGTAATTATGCTGTGTCAATACGCCCTAATACTGGTAACTTTGATTTGTCCTTCTTCTGTCTTAATCTGTTTTTTGTTTAAACTGTCAAAAAACGTACCGTACTTTTGGGGTTTTTTAAGCGTGTTTTACCATTAAGTCAAAGGCCATTATCCTAACTGGAGTAAATTATTGACAGAAAAATATTTTTTACTCTACATTGACGTGGTAATGTCAATCATTTCAAGGACGATAAAAACTCCGTAATTTTTTACGCCGATAAAAACTCCGTAATTTTTTACGCCGATACTCCTAAGTGAGTTGTAAACGGTTTCCAAAAAACATCGTACTTTTAACAAAGAACAGCTATTTTTAGGTAATTTTCCTTAAATGAAGACGGTTTCATTTATGAAAAAAGTTGGTAAGAGCTGCAAAGCCACGTTAACGTAACTACGTTACGCCACGCGTCAAAGCGCACAATTTTATACCAAAATGCTGGTGCTATACGTATGTAGTATAGTAGGCTAGTCCTCAATCAGCTCAGGCGCTACACTGATCACTGCCGTTAAGCATGGCAGTGATTGGTAGTTGGATACTTGTCCGACCGCATAGAATAGATGAATTTTCAACCACTTCAAGGTTAGTAAGTTGTCTATTTGTAATTGAAGAAGTAACGTTAGTTTAGCGAAGGGTCTATTCTGAGCATTGACCGTCGTAGCCTTAGTTCCACAGTCTACGCGTCATGTAGATCTGCAAGATTTGCAAAATTTCCAGAATTTCCAGAAGAAAGAGACATGATGGAACTGAATTCAGATTTTATGCCTGAAAAAGACGTCCGATCACTCCGCTATTTCTATAGGTCGTTGTAGGCTGCAGGCGAACGGACATACACAGTCCTTCACTGAGGACTAATGATTGTTGTACTGGTGATTCACTAACGTTATAGGCTAGGCTACAGGTGTTTGTAAACGTATATGTTCTGTGCATGTGACCTAGCTAGCGCTAGCTGACGCACTTATAAAAAACCATTAAATATTGGTAATGTCTTTATTTCGTTCTGTCAGTCGTTGACACAGTTGCGCGAAATCTCCTGCTATGCCCGTTCCCATAGTAACCGTTCCCATATGTGGAGGTCAAAGGTCATTTGAGCTCACCAGAGGTCAGAAACCGAAAACCTTGTAAACACCATATCTCAAGATAACAATAATTGACACTTTTCATATTTGGTATCTACATTTGTCATGTTAAGAGGAAACATCCAATTGTTTTTGGTGGAGTTCAAAGGTTATCTGAGGTCACCATTGGTTGAACTGCGAAAACCTTGTGAATGGCTTGTCAATACGATATCTTAAGAAAGCAGTGAGAGATAAAAAAAAACCCTATTGGTTTGGTGGAGGTTAAAGGTAATCTGGGGCCACAGGGGTGAAACTGCGAAAAGCTTGTTAAACGCGATATCTCAAGGCAGGAAGCTTGGATAGATTTCATACATAGTAAGTTAATGCATTATGGTGAGAAAAAGAACCTTATTGTTTTTGGTGGAAGTGAAAGGTCTTCTGGGGTCATGGAGGGTGAAACTCTGAATACCTTGTTAACACCATATCTCAAGACAGGAAGCTTGGATAGATTTCATATGTGGTATGTAGATTTGTTATGATGAGAAGATGGACTTTATTGTTTCTGGTGGATTTCAAAGGTCATCTGCGGTCATGAGGGTCAAACACTGAAAACCTTGTTAACAAGATATCTCAATGTTCGAAGCTTGGATAGATATTATACCCGGTATGTGCATGCCTTATGATGAGAAGAAGAACAATGTTGTATTTGGTGGAGGTCAATAGTCATCTGGGGTCAACAGAGATCAAACTCTGAGAACCTTCGTAACACGATTTCTCAATGTAGTAAGCTTGGATAGATTTCATACTTGGTAAATGGATGCCTTAGGGCTGGAGGAGAAATCTTGTTGTTTTTTGAGAAGTCAAATGTCATCCGGGGTCATCTGGAAAAGCAGAATTCCCAAGAAAATCCCAGCATTCTCTTCGTTTAAGGTATCACAAAGCCTTTGGGTTTTCTGGTTAGATACTGTGATAACAAGCAAAGTGTCACCAAACATACAAACACATGTGACTTCATAAATGTTTTTGCTTCTACATACGAATCGAAAAATCAGTCCATTTCTTAAATGACATTGTGTAGACGTAATGCTGAAAAATGTGAAGTCTTGTATGGGCCATCGTGTACTTCTATAATTGATTGTTTTTGAAGAGGAGTTGCACATCTCATCCTTCTCAACCTGCCTAAACATTTGGTGCATTTAGTAATCATTTTCTCCACATCCGAGACAGATGTGGGTTAAAAAGCAACTATTATTTTATATGCCCCCTGACCAACAATCTTGGACAAAACTAATTGTGACATCCCTGCTCCCCTTCACAGTGTTGACCACGGTTATCCTGTTCACGGCATGCAGTCACTCTTTCTGCGCAACACTGGGAGGGGGAGCGGAGGTTGCATGTAAACCTGGGAACTGAGATTCAAGAATGATATGACAAAGTGTCCAGACAGTTTTGTTCAAGATTTTAGCTTTGAGCTGTATCAGAAAAACCCAAGCAAAAGTTTTCACAGTACCTGCCCACTCATGTAGCACTCCATCAAAGTGATGGTTAAGGAAGGGATTACAAGTACCTTTTAAACAAAAGTTGCAACAATTTGTTTTTTAATCTATAATCATGTGAGACATGAACTTTGAACAACCATAATTGAAGCACTGTTTGAAGTGTCATCGTTTTCTATATATCGAGTAGTGAACTGTCTTTTTCTGACATACTCATTGATCATCTGATAACGGGGAATAAGTTAGGTTATTTTGTCTTTGATCTATTCCTCCAGTTTGCATGTACAAGTTTTGATGGTATGGCACCTCTCTGTCAAATTTGAACTGGATGTGACTTATGGTTTAAAGGACTTGGTGAGAAACTTTTTCAAACCACTCAACTTTTAACTTTGAACTGGTTCTTTAGAAATCAGAAAGGTCTACGGTGGGTTTCCTAGATGTCTACATGTCATATGTATCATCTGTTGCAAGAACAGAGAAAACAGTGGATTACGTCTGCACTGACAAAGTACTTCTCCAAGACTAACTCCAGGACCAAAACATTGATCAGGGGGGACAGGATTTAGATCTTGGCAGTCTGAACATCTTGAAACTTCTGAACAGAGGGCAGCATACCACAACAGTTTTTAAAAAGCTGATACCCTTACATCACTTCAGATAAAGGTCAGAAATTAAATCAACGCAGAAAATTGAATCAACGTACCCCTCTGTTACCAAATAAGAATCGCTTCATCAACGGATTGTGTTTCATTTGGAAGGAGCTAGCCGAATGGGCGGAGGGGGTTGATGGTAGACTGAATAGTTTCGAAGACAACTTTTTCATCCTTAAAAACTATATAAGCCTCGTCAAACTGTTCAAATGCATAGCAATATGTCCAGTGCAGGCATTCTGAAGATGGGATACTTTTCGGGGGATAACGGACAGAGCCACGGTATCCTTTTTGAAGTTCCACTTTCGAAATCCCGCCCAAGCAGTAAGTTTATTCTACGAAAATAGTCATTAGAAGTGCGATGACCTGCTAGACTATAGTGTAGAATGTAATGGAAACAATATGAAGGGCAATATACCTCGAAGTTTTGATTTCAGTCAGTGGAACGCAGTTAAAAGCTTTGTCCGGACTTCACTGAGGCATCAAGGATAAAAATTTGTAAAATTTTGTCTGTAGAATGTATTTGCAGATATGATAGATGTGATAATTACAGGATATAATCAGTATCTGACTGTATATTTTGTGATGTTTGTCTGATTATGGGTTTGACAAAGAAAGCATAGCAAAGATTCAATGATCGATTTATGTTTTTGAAACAAATGTCTGAAGCCAGACTACCAGATCTTATTGAAAACCTCGTCTGCAAATAACTGGGTGTTGTATTAAATAATGTAGTATACTACTGCTATTGACAGAGCAGAACAAAGTAGCGTATCTTAATTTGAATGACTGAATTACACGTTTGGAGAATCAGAGCGTAGGTTTTTAATAAAAAAAGAGAAGAAAAGAACAAACCACCTATTTCTTTATTGCAAGCTTTTCCAAGGCATAGAACTGAGTGAAAACACCGAGATTTTTATAACTTAAATGTCCCTTAGAAAGAAAAGAGGGAAAATGTTAGTTGTACATCTATGGTCCTTTGACGAATTTTATTTCTTTTAGTATGTATCTTCATTTAATGAAAACAGATAACACACACATCGTGAAGTACTACCTTGTTCAGACTCTATTAGAAATAATAAAATGTACTAGATTCTTTGTAATTTTGTTGATGTCGTTTCCTGTCCGTGAATTCCAGGAACGGTCTTTGTTCGAACTTTGCCAGTACAAAACTGTGTGAGTGGCTCCATGATTAGTTGTGAACGAGTGATAACAACAAGTGATAAAAGAATCGAAAGCAACAATACTCTGCCAGAGGACGAGACATGGAGCAGTGAGTTTCGTACAAAGGTACAAAATAACTCCAAATACCTTCCAGACTGTAAAATAATTTATTTTAAAAAGCAAAGTGTAAATATAAACATATGAAACGTAAAAACTTCTTTCAGCTATTAAATCCTGACCGTGATCGATTATCTGTGTATTACACATAGCATGGAGCTATTATGGAATATCTCCATGGACAAAGTAACGTACTGAACTACAGTCAGATGTTTGTGTAATGCATTTCCCGTTTTTGATATTAAAGGCGCGAATTCTTTGCAACTGCCCCACACCCTTCACCATAATTTTAGTTGGCCGTAGGCACGATCCCTTATGTGCCTATTGGATAATCAGACCATGGTAACGTAATTTTGACACCTGATGGGGAAGCGAAATTTAATTTTTCTTTCGTTTGTTTATTTAGCCAGTCAAAGACGAAACTTACGCGTAACAAAGCCTTGGTGTAGAGATCTGAGGAACGAGAGGTTGGTAAGTTAAATTTGATGTCCTTTCCCGGACGTAGCTCCTTTTGGAAGTGTGTTTTGTGTGTTTTGTGTGTTTGTGTATGTTTGTATGTGAGCAAAACAGTGAGGAGAGCTGCACCCGAGCCGTTTGTCCCATCTAGTTGAAACTTGGGGGTTAGGTATCTGACCATAAAACTTCTACTTGATGGCGACATAGATGGAAGGCCAGAGGTCATAGGTGGAAAAAAAGTAAAATAGTTCTATCAATATTAGGCTTCTCTGGAAAAACCATCATTGCACTACACGGTATTTAGCTAGGGCACAATAAGGTAAGTTTCATCATATTGCCTTTTAATTGCTAAGGGCAGAGTAAAAAGTCAAAAGTAGGTCAAATGTCAAGTTGGCCTTAATCGTGCCAGAAACTGTGTTGCAAATCCTCCTTAACGGAAAGTCGGACCAAATCATACACTGGGTACACGCTTCAAAAGTTGGGTACAAAATTTAACCAACTTTTAACCAAAACTGGGCACATACGTATACGCTTAAAAATTGGGTAAAGTTTGCCCAACAGCTGTTGGGTAATGCATTTACCTAAAAGTTGGTTACACTATTTTCCCAAAATTCGTTAATAAATACTTTGCCAAATAGTGGCTGGGTAAAACATTTACCCAATATTTTTTAATGAATATATTTAAGATGCAGTGTTTTAACCAATCGTTGGTTGATTGGTAAAGTCCGTTGGGCAATCTGATGTTTCAATGCTTTACCTATCGTTGGGCAATTAACTACTCATATGGGAACCCTTAATGGGATATCTCAGAGAAATTACCTTCTACAAGTTTTAAAAGCTACCGACATTGCTAATGCTAGCCACTCTCATAAGTAGGAGGATTTTAGATTTTTAGCTTAAAGTTCGTATATAAATGAATATTTTGGTTTGGCTATTATATAGTCCGTAAGACTTGTTTGTTATTATTAACGATTAATAATACAAATTTCTTCGTGATATTTCAATATCTCCTTCTTTATATTGTATTTTACAGCTGAGAAACATAATTTTCTGCAAGGATTCACCATTACCAGCTTCAATTTATTTCAATTAGACCTGTATTTAGTGATAAACACAAATCTCCTTTTAAAAATTCGAAATGCTCCATTCAGGTGATAGGTATATAAACCTGGTGTTCCAATAGAATTTCAAAGCATTTTAAACATGCGCTTTTCTCAAATTGATTTAGCAAAAATTCACACAGTGTAAGTGAACGTTTTGCAAAGTATTTAATGTGAATTTAAAAATTTAAAAGTAGGTGTTAAAAGAATTAATTGGCGGTACATTTAACCAGTGTTGGGTAAAGGAATTCACAGAAACCATTTTACCAATAGTTGGTCAATAAGTTTTTCGGTTCTTTTGCCCAACTTTAACCAGCCTCTACATTGCCCAGAAAATTTTACTCAACTTTTTGCATGCGTAACTGATGATTTCAAAGGTCAATGGTAAAACCAGCCGTAATTACCTTTATTTGCATTTCAGTATGTTAGCATCAACTATTCAATCACGAGATAAGCAGACAACGATCAAAGAAAGCTTAAAATACTACTGAATGGGTTCCTATAGGGTCACAGTCAAATTTAAAGGTCATAGTAGACTAAAGTTTGCAAGAAAGTATGTTGCAAACTTTTAAACTGCAATTCCGATCAAGCTCAAGGTTGGTGGATAGGTATCTGACCACACACACGCCTGCAAGAGTAACTGATGACTTAATAGGTCAAATGTCAGGGGCCAATATGTCTAATGAGGTTACTCTTCGATAATGTCCTTATCAGCTAGAAAAAGCCATTTAACCACGTTTAAGACAAAGATAACGTAGGCCTTATACATTCAAAATGACTCTTTCTTTTGTTAGAAATGTCAGCAAGCGATAGGAGTAAATCATTTGCTAATTCCAAAACAGCACTTTGTGATTGCCAACAGCTGAGGTTAAAGCTCAGATATAGGTTAAAGGTCAAATTTATTTATGTTTTGCCAGAAAGTTTGTTTCAAACTGATCCCACACTGTAAGTTTGATCTAATTCATATTTAGTGCATACGAAGATGACCATAAAAAAAAACTTGTGTAGGCGTAATTAACGACATCATTGGCCAAAGGACAGTGGTCAAAGGTTTAGCTAAGATCGTTTATTACTATTTGCTTATCAAGTTTTATCCTAGAAAAATTCATTGGACCACATGACAGGCAGTGAAGACAAATTTTCAAATAGAGATTTTTAGCTATGAAGCGGAGGTCACATGTCAAATATTGTGCCTACTTCTACAGTTGAAGAAAGGAAGTTGGGCTGAGTGCTGGAACCTCCTTCGATAGTCGTTTTGTTTCCTGTGTTACTTATATTTTTCAGTGTTTGCGTTTTTCTTCTGTGGCCTCTTCTTTCGTACTTTTACATTATAGGAACACAACTGTTCTAAGGCTTGCTAAAGGTAAGCTTCGTTATTCTAAGTCCCAATCTGTAGTTCTGTATGTGATTTTAGAAGATTCTCTTCCACTGCAGTTTTAAGAGATTAGACATACTTCTTACAAACAACAAAAGTTCTTTCTTTTTTAATGAATCATCACACGCAGTGGCGATTTTATGATATTTTGTATCAAACACATCAATGTAATGGTCACAGGGTATATAAGACAAGACATGACCGATCTATGTTTCGTGGATAAGGAAACACCAACTAATGGTTCATCTTATTCGACATTAATATTGCAAATTCAAATGGATTACGTTTACAGATGTTAGTAAAACTCGAGTGGACGAATAGTGACGCCTCACCATCTTTGGATTTTGCACTACCACGCTTCAGAAATACATCATTTTGATTTAACTCAATTTATAATAGGTTGGACTGTATAATAAGCTAAAGAGAAAGAGAGCTAACAGTGATGACTGGTTGGAGATTGTCCTTTGTGGCAAAATATTTGATTGACGAAGAAAGTAAATCACTTGTCGTAAATCATTTCTAAACTATTGAAACCAATGACTGTAACGAGACTACCAGTAGCCTCCACAAACAGCAATAAACTGTGAATTTGCAAGAACTCAAATTAACAGTCAGTGGTTCTTTTTTGCATAACTATTCGATTAAGTCGATAAATTACACGTTGATTTAACTCAGACTGTAGTTGTTTGTTTATCTCACAACAAGCAAAAATAATTCTGTATTGCCAGCATCAATAAGGCTCCAGGGCAATTAAACGTTTTAAAGTAAAATATTTACGCTGATTCGAAGTACCTTTACGTCACTTTGTTCCTGGCAGAGGAAAAGTTAATCCCTGAGCGAAGTTTCAGTGACGAACTAGCTTTTGGTACATATTTGTAATTGACGAGGGAAACCCAGTAAACACACCGGCAGACTTGATTATTTCTCAATGAAGATAAAACAAAAAAGTTAAAGAGAAAAATGATTGGTATTAAATTTCTTGTCATTTTATTGACTTCTACGCCTTTTTTGAGATTCCCAATAATCTATGGAGGTCAGCAGAAGACTTTATCCGATCTTCGCCGATTCAAAGTGGCAGGAGTAGGGGGAAGATTCGTTGTAAAGAGAGACGCCCTCATCCAAGAGCTACAGAATCGAAAGTAAGATGATCGCGCCTGTGGAAAAAGGTAAGGAAAACAGATCAGATACTTGTTATTCAATTATCACTAAAAGTATAAAGCAAAGGGAAGAACACAACCCCATAGAAAATATACAATTTAAAAGCACACTACTGCCGAATGTACCATTTCGAGTCAGCGTTCCCATTGAAAAAATGTGTTTTTGAACAGCAACAAATTTTAAACCATAATTCATAATTGCAAAGCACATCGCGGAAAGTGCAAAAGTGCCTATTAAGTTCTTCATATGCTGCATCTTCAATTTTTCGTCTACGTTATGTGACTTAAAGATAAACTGAAGTAAAAGCTAGCATTATTGTACCTCTGTTATTTACAACATTGCTATTCCACTGAATCATTATTTAAAAGTCTCGAACTGATTCGTTGGTTTAATGGAACTACTCAGGTAGTTAGTGCTTTGGTAATGGAAGATAAACTATGACGAATTGCATTTCATTTAGCCGTAGAGGTACTTTGGAACAACGTCCCACGAAAACGGAAGTTGCTCTATTTCCCCCTCAAAAGAGAAAAAAGTATCACATCGATCTGTGTATTTAGTTTAGATGGAAGGTGTAAAACACGAAAAGTGACATTTTCGCTAATATGAGAAACATTATTTTTCGGTATGTTTTCTTTACAATACTCCCAAGCCGATAATAGGGCTCTCCCTAAGATGTTACCATCTCCGCAGTGCAATTCTTGCGTGCAGCCATGTTTCACCAAAGCCCAGCCTTTATTAATAAATACTCAACTTCAATATAATGCAACACGTATCAAACAAATATAAGAATAACGGAATAAGTCTGCAAAACTCTATGTAAGAATAAATCCTTTGTTTTTGAAGTAAGATATGCAAGTTTTATCTTTATCTTGGAGTGAAACAATAAATGACTATCAAACTACTTTCTTTTGTGACGTAAAATATACCTAACCTCAAAAATAAATGTCCAAGACGCGAGACGCACTCAGAACTATATCACGCACTAATTCGTTGATACAATGAATGGATTAAACCACCTTGACTTAATTGGGTATGTGAATTCAAAGACAATAAACGCTACATTACATTGTGTATCGTCAATCTCAGTGGTACCACACATTTGTTTGAGAGCAGCTTTAATCGAATCATTTTTCTTAAATAGTCTACGTAATTAACCAAAGGTTGATTTAAGCAAACATTCAATATACGTCAATAATGATGAACTGAAAGTTATCGACTCGAATGAGAATTGCTTCCTCTTGTTTTGGACAGACGTTAAGCTTCAACTACCAGGATCTTTACCACATTCATCTTACAATGAGTCACTGAAAGGAGAAGTAACGTTCTTCTACGAGACGGTTACAGACCTTACATTAGCCAATGAGTTACAGGATTGCTTCAAAGAACAAGTTGCCACATCATATCAAACTCTGCTAGTTGCAATACCGGTAATTATCGGGATGTCTGAGGAACATGGCATGTTGCCTCTCCATTTGTTTACTAACAGCACAAAAAAGGTTTCACTTCCTTACAGTACTAGCATTAGGCAAGTTTCGTATGTAGATAGTATAGAAGAGGTAGATGACGGAACAGTAACACTTCGACTCGGTGGTGATGTCCTGACTTTTCAAGTACAACACGAAGTCAAGAATAACAAAGAGGTAAACGTTGGTAAAGATTTCGACCAAGTAAATGGTAAAACTATAAGATTAACCAGCTATCCCTTGCCATTTGATTGGGACTGTGAACGTTTTGGTTCCCGGATAAGTTTCTGTCAGGCTTTGAATGAAGTTCGTTGCGAAATGGCAGCTTTTTAAGGAGACATTTGCGCTATAACTTCAACAACCTACTCTGAGCGTTCTTTAGCAACTGTGGTAATTGTTAACATGACAGGTATATTCCAAGAAATGTTTCCATATTTAGCTGAATCGGTTCCTTCTAAAAGTGTCGAGGCTGAAATACTTGACAGGGAACACGTGACCGGGATCGAGTACCCTTGTTTAACTCTGTAGGCTTAGTAAAGTCACTGGCACCTTAGTTTAAAAAAATGGCGACCGATGGAAAATTACATAAATGATACTACGTGAAGAAGGGGATAGCATATTTTAATCACCAGCCAATGAAATTGTTTTCATAAAGACATCTCACTTTTATACTTACTTTAAATACGTAGATGAGACTAAGAGTATTTGACTTCGGTGGTGGGTAATTAAATTTTGGGAGTTCGGTCTCAAAAAACATACATAGGTGTAGCCGTGTTTCTCTTGCCAGCGGCTGGTGTTTACTTTTTTCTTTTTTTGTAAATGTACAATTACTTTATATCTAATTTCAAAAACATACAATCTTTTTCAAATCTCCCTCCCATAAGTCAGTTCCAGTTTAAAACTGCAGATGATAAGCCGCACTATTTCTAAAGATGTATCTTCTTCTCTTACACAATGGCTCATATATCTCAAATTAACTCTTGAAATAAGTTTGCTTAACCAATTCGGGGTAGCCGCTGTGTTCCTGGTAGTCTTTGTAGACCAAAGACGTTTTTGACATGTTAGTCCTCTCATAGATCTGTCTGATGTGTGATTGGTTCATGTCATAAAAAGTATAGCTGGTCATGGAATGGAAGCTCTTTATTTTAGCAATTTGCTGTTCTGTACCTCTTCAACTGTTCTCCAATCACTGGGTTTTATTTAAAAAATATTTGCCCTCTTGTTTAAAATATTAAATATGCCTCCTCGACTTACACAAAACAGCGAAGTACATAAAGTGAATACTGTGGGAACATTGCATTATAGAAACCAAAAAAATCCACAGTGAATGCACATTCGATTCCTTAAAGAAATTACAGTTTCGCCGAGTTCACGAAACCTTAAGGCCCGTTAATTTATCATTTTATCTCAATCAAATACGAGAAGCAGAATGCAAATCTCATTGTAGAGTTCAATACAGTCTAACAGTCATGCAATAGCTAAATTCCCTTATGATTCCAACAAACTTTTTAAAGAAACTTTGTGTGAAGACTAAAAAATGTATTTCTATAAGTTCAGAAAATAAAGTTTGCTGTAGAATAAATGTTTCTTGAATATATATATATATATATATATATACATATTTATTATATATATATTGTAACGTTGGAGCGTTATAAATGTCATCTGTGGAGCTTTGTGGAGCCTGAAGGAGCTCCAATGGCTTATGCGGAGCCGTGTGGAGCTCCCAGGGATTAGGCGGAGCCACGAGGAGCTCTTGGGATCATGTAGAGCTCTCAGATTCATGTATTGAAACATTTCCTGCTACTTGGATTGTTTCATTGTGTGAGAGTTGAGCTCGTGGAGTCATTTTCTGCTGTTAGGGATTATACGCAGGATAATTCCTCTATTGTAATTGTCAATTATCTCTATCTACTGTTTTACATATATGATGTAACTTTATGTACCTTAACGCTATGAGTTTTTTGTTGTACAAAGGGTTACATGTATTTTGATATTTCTAACTTTAGCATTGAATGGTTCTCTAGCTACGGGTTATTATGTTTATGTAAGCGATAGCTTCTCATAAACCTATTGTGATTACACAGGATCAGGTCACGTGACAGTTTCTTTGCGACACATGATCTGAAGAAGCAGTTCATAATCAGAACTGTCGCAAGTACTGTATACTTGCTATCACGTGCACATAATTGTAAAGCAGTCACTAAGGAAACGATGGTCTTTGCATTGAAAAATAAGACCATAAAGTTTTTTCAATATTCAAACGTCTGAATGAAGTAGGCCAGTAACGTGCGCAAATGAAGGTATCTTAAAATGTCAGCTAGCAAGAGTGTCAGTTACAAATTTTCAAAATTGCAATAGCATCCTGAAAAACTTATTTTTTTGAGCTAGCTCTGTGTTTAATACTTTTTGTTAGTGAAAAGATGGTGTATTAGTCTAGTGTAAGGTGACATTTATTCTCTCATCTTTTCTTAGGATACGTTAGCTTGACATAATATACCGTTAGTTTTCCGTAGTCCTAATATAACAGTTACTCTTCCTACATTGTTAAGTACACCCAAATGAGCACAGACTCCACATGCAGAGAGAAGTCGTCGTCGTCACTGTCACCAAGCAAAAACACGAGACACAGTATCGGAAGCAGTGGTTCCTTCGTACAGGGAGTTGCTAAATGCCTACTGCCGTAACACAGCAGAGTTCTGTGTATCACATTCACATGCACAGCGTCAGCATTCAGTGTTTATCGAAAACAACACCGTTGCAACTGCAAGCTGTGTGTTTCCTCTTGCTGCCGAAACACAGTCAAAGACCAGTATATAGGAGCGTTCCTATATCCTGCTCTTTGATTACATCCGCGTTAATTTATCGAAAACAGTGTAGGTCATTTGAGCGGCATTGTTAATGTTATCGACCCCTGCAGAAACTGACACAGGACTTAGGGTAGACAAATTAGGTACCTTAGGCCCTCTTCAGTCAAATAGGATACCTTGCACATGTGATGTTGGCCTTACTATCGTAGTCTCGTTGTATACAGAGACTGTCAGTGGCCTATAACGATTTTTTTAAACGTGGGCAGCAGCGTGGTTGTCATTACATTACCGTTTTTAAAATAGTAACGTTAGAGATTTGTATATCGTAGGCTAAGGCCTATAAAGTAGTAATATTGTTGCAGTCTTGAAAAGGAAAGGGGCATCTGAGTGATTGAACCATTGTGCCAGGATGGGCCTTGTATTAGCAGGAGATGCTACTCTAACGCATCTCCCTGGTATTAGTAATTTTGCTTATTTTTCTCAGTGAGCGTATTTGCGTAGAACTGATATGATATTGTGATCAGTTTTCAATACTGCAACCTAGTACTCTGCACCAGGCACGTGTGTCAGTAACTTTGTAGATTGAATCTTTGAGACAGGACAGTTCTGTTTAAGTGATCTGTTGTAACGTAATTTCTTTTTCTGTTCAATAATTCCTTGTGACATCGGGGACTTGGATGAATACCATTCAGTGAAGTGAAAATTTCTACATAGTAGCCTTCCCATCGTTTCCATAGACAATGGTTACGGTTCCCGTAACCACATTCCTAGACCATTTTACTGGTATTGAAAACCTTTATCTTATCTTTATATAAAAGGGGTGGTTATTTTAAATCTGTTATCTAGGGGATTATTTACATAGGGGTACACAGGAACAAGCCAGGCATTTTCATATTCATATTCTGACTCACACTGATATTGCTGGCACACTGTGGCGCCGGCAAGGGGGGGGGGTATGGGGGCGCGTACTCTCCAATAAAAAAAATTCTGAAAATTTTAAAATGATCCGAAAAGGCGTTTAAGCTATAGATTTCTGTAGGGGGTAGGGTGAGGTGTGTTTTCGACAAAGTGATGGATCTATCGTAATCATTTTCTATCACAAATGTTTCTCAAACAATTTTTTTGCAAATCCTTTCCAAACTTTCAAAATTTTCGCGCACTTCGCGCTTCAAATCTTACCGCACTCACTTTGTTTTTATTATCAATTCTTCCGATAACAACACTCAGAAAAGCACAGCAGCAAAAGTCCAGAGCTGTTTACGAATTATCAGGTAAAAGACTGGCTTTTTGAGTGGCATGTATGTTTGTTCGGCAATTGAAAGTGTCTCCATGCAGATTCTGAATGCAGGTTTTGTTATGGAAATCTTCACCAACAAAAAATTTCGGCGCGCTTCGCGCGCATGCGTCACGGTTTGCATTTTATCTCATGACCATTATGAAGGTAATAATAGATGATACCGGCACTATCCTGATCAGTTGTTTCAGAAGAGGAGAGATATATATTTCCAAACATCTGTAGGGACGTTGCATAAATATGGTATCTTTCAGTCTAATTTGTAGCACGATGTGGAAGGTTGGAACCTTAAAAGTGCTTATTTGCCGTTATACATTTTTCAGAAATTTTTACCGAGCGCTTCACGTGCAGCCATTATCGGTATAGATGGTGATTGTTAATACACACTTACGACAAAAAAAAAAAAAAACATTCTGTAAAGTGCTCAGCATCATACTCTCTATTATCATTTTGATATCAAATAATAAGTATCCAATGGCGTATTTAGGGCCATTTGGCCATGGGTTTCGTCACTGATGTCTGGTTTTTTTTATTACCTAAAATACGTAAATATTTAAAAAAAGAATTACTTCAAAGGTAGCATATTTGGCACTAGATGCATGTAAGGACACCTAATTTTCAAATATTTTCAAAGTGTAGGGGGACACCCCTCCCCTTAGACCCCTCCCCCAAACTGGTCATAGCAAAACAAACAAAAAATAGAATCCACTAACTTATGGACATTTCCCAGTCATAGATGATCAGCTCCAAAAAGGAGCACCATTTTGCGTCTAAATAACCTAAATTAATTAAAATTTCTCAAAGGGGAGAGGGGCACCTCTCCCCTTAGACCCCTACCCCAGGACGGTATCTTTATGTAGTGACCAAGGAAGGATCATTGCTATATACAAAAACGTGGGACAGCACAAAAGGGATGCAATTAATGCAAACATGGGGGCTTAAACCGAGGTAGCATTACGACATCATGGGTGATTCCCCCCCCCCCCCACCAATCACCAAGGTCTGGCGGCGCCAATGCAGTGGCACACACCAGGACAGGTAGCAGCTAACAGAGGGACAAACTTAGCAAGGTAGCTTACACTTACAGTTGCTAGTAGGCCTACACCCTGAAGCTATACAGCGAGTGTTTAAAGGCGCCTCTGAAGTAAAGCTTGCCAACTATTATGTACTTTACAATGCCAGCTTATTCTACTATGTGCCATATTTTACTTTATCAGAAATCATTTTATAATAATTGTTAATACACCGTTTGAAGCCTCAATCTATACTTGTTTCGGTCGTCTTTGTGTTGCTTCCTCGAAAGCCGTGAGTGCCCAAGTAAAATTCATCAACATCGGCCAATAATCCCAACCTGCCGGCCTCACGCTACCCAATCTCAACCCCCTCCCCCAAAAGTTACATTATATATATATATATATAAATCTATGCAACCTATTGAAATCCCTCCTATATGTTATATGGAATTTCTTATGCTGTTATCTTCGTCGATACCACAGAATACGTAAGAGCATCACGCTTTTTGTTAACACCATAATGGCTGTCACCAGTAATCGCCTGAAGGCAAAGGCGGTTGCCCTGGGGTCAAAAAATGGAGGAAACACTTGTAACAAGAGAGCGGGAGACAAACAGGAGCAAACAAGTGATATTCAAGTAGTAGAAAAATAAAAACACATGAATCGTGTTCAAACTTTAACTCTCAGGCTCCACTTTTTGTTATCTTTTGAAAAAAATAAGCTTAGACATGGACCTGTTTTACATAGCAACACGTACATAAGGGTCTCATTTACGAGTATGTAAGAGTACGGCACGAACGATATCGCAAGATAGCAACAATCGACCTTAATGATTTACTGATCACAAAAAAGGAATTCCAGGAGATAACTTAAGAGAGTACGAGAGCTACGTCGGATAGAGAGCAACGTTGATAGACTGGAAAACCGCCTGGAGTGACCATATTGATAGTAGCGTTGTACTAGTAATAGTTCATTCGCGGAACTAATTCTTATAACTTGAGCTCATACTTTAACGTTTGTGTTCTGCTTTTCAGCAGTCATAAAGATGATGAAGTTAAAGTAACCCTGCTAGAGGGAGTGCTTTCTTTGGTCACGGGATTTTACTTACTCTCCACGTCAGCGAGCAATTAAAGAAATACTCACTACCTAACCAAGAAAATGTGGAGGGCCAATCATGACCTTCAAGTTAAAGTCTCCAAACGATTCTTTATCAATTCGATCTTTCTCTGTCCATGCTAGGATTTGGTCAATTGCAATGACACGTAAATTATTTATCGAATGATGAGGTAAACTGAAATGGAGTCATCTACTCTTATGGAGAAGTTGTGAACTAAACTAATACTATATGGTAGGGTAATGTTAGGATTTGCCCAACAGTGGGAAAGGAAACAGTGGCAACGAGTTGACGTAAATCAAATACTTTTAAACGTAAGCTTAAAGAATATCTTACTTATGCACAGCAATGAATGATACATAGGTTACTTTAATTTTCGCTCATTCATAGTACGAAATAAAGTTTTGTGAAAATGAAACTGAAGTGTAAAATTTTCAGCCCTCATAGTTCGCCGAATGTTTGATACCTATTTAAAAACCTACAGATTTGCTTTTTTATTTCAGCAAGTTGGAAAAATTGGGATTGCATTGAAGCAGCTGCCCTTCGTTTGGACTAAAACAAGAAATTCATCAAGGCGACCGGTTGTCGTGGGGCAATATATACTTTATCGCACCTATTAAGCTCCCGGCAAAATAAAAATTTCTAGGACGAGGGAGACAGCCTTTTCGGAGGAGGGAGCTATGATCCCCTGCTCCCGCATCTAGCGCTACCCTGATTGATCGAAGTCTTTGTTAGTAATTGTACTTGAAAGCATGATACAACTGTGTTAAGGTTTCAAGGTTACACAAGGGTAAACGATTTCCGTTGTGTGGTCTCTGTCAAGACTTTCGGCCTCAAAGCCTTTACATGGAACTGTTTCAGCCAAATATGGAGCCATTTCTCGAAACTTTCCAGTCATGTTAATTATCATCATAGTTGTTGGGAGTCGCACGGACGAGCTGGTTGAAGTTACAGCGCAAACGTCCGCTGCGCAAGCTGTCATTTCACACCAAATTTCATTTAAAACTTGGCAGAAACTAACCTGAGACCCCAATTGCTGACAATCCCAATCAAAAGGCAAAGGATAATTTGTAGTTGTTACTAATTTGCCAATGACTTTGTCGAAACCTCTGCCAACGTTTATTTCGCCATTATCCTTGACTGCATCTTGCACTTGAAAAGTCATTGAATCTTGACCAAGTCGAAGTGTTACTTTTCCATCCTCTTCCTCTTTAATACTGTCAATGTAAGTTACTTCACTGTTGCTAGTAGCATAAGAGATAAGAACATTTTTGTGCTGTTAGTTAATAAATGGAGATATAACAAGCCGTGATTTTTAGTTTCGCCGAGAAGTACTGGCATCCCTATTACAAATAATTGATAAGAAGTGGCAAACTGTTCTGATAGGCTACTGGAAAATTCGTTGGCTAACGTATTGTCTGTAATGGTCATATAAAAGGTCGTTACTTCTCCCTGATATGATACATTGTATGACGAATGTGGTAAAGATTTCGGCAGCTGAAGCTTTACATCTGGTGAACAAAACATAGAAAGTGTGAGACAATTATCACAAGAAGTTTATCAATTTGCACTCGTTAGTACTACATTGATGAACAAATTGACAATACTACAGGTAACATTAAGGCTGACAATATGTTAATAATTCAGTGAAGAATTAAAGGGGGACTGTACAGATGAAGGGCAAGCTGTTTAGGAACAAAATCAGTAAACAGGGGAAAACATCCTTTCGTTTGTTGAAACCAAGTTGAAGATAAAAACACACCTATGTTGCATTTACCAAAGATAACAGCATGGACAATTCCGATACTTCCATGGATATGATAATTTATTTTAAGGGTTCTTTGGCGGATAGCTCTATTTAGTATGTAACGCTTATCGAAAGAATGAGTGTACTCCTTACCTTGTCCATACGCAGCATCCTGTTGCTTTTTGTTTTGCAGCTCTCGTTCTAATGAGTTTCTGTTCACAATAAATCTTCCTCCCACTCCTCGGATTTGGAATCGGCGAAGGTTAGACAAAACTGTTTGCTGGCTTCCGTAGACCATATGAAATGCCATTAATGGTGAACAAATCACCAAAACGAGTAAGAATCTAACGTATTTCATGATTCGCCTGATAGTCAGTACACTCACACAAGGCACCGTGTCTTCTAAATGAATCAAGTAGTGAAAAAGACTAAACAAGAAACTTTCATTTTTCTTTTGCCTCTGACGTGATGTCAGCGAAGAGTCAATAATTTTTACATAAACTGCCACCTTAGTCAAGAGGCTCCGCAGAGGAAGGTTAATTAAATATCATACAGATTGACAAAATAATAAAACTTGACTTACTAGAAAAAAGCCGCTTAAATTTTCGAGCAGACCTGCTAAAGTTTACACTCAAACTTTATGTTGTACCACAAAAGTGCAAAACAAAGTGTTCTCAACTGTACTTCATAACCTTGTGAAAATTAAAAAAACGCAATACCAAGAACAGTGGCGTAAAGCCTATGGGCTCGGACCGTGCTGAGCCAGGGGGCCCGTCCAAAAGGGGGCCCCGCTCCACTGAAGTACAGAAAAAAGCAAGGCTTAGTAAATTCAAGGTCTGAGAAATTGTGATTGCACCCGCCATATCCCTTGCTTCGGAAATGGAAATGAGCATTAAGTTTTTTGGACATACCAGCAACCAAAGTATTAAAATTTTCGCCCGATTCGCGGCATGCAGTTTCACCCCATGACCGGGTTTACTAGCAGTACCGTCTCAAACGTATTCGCAGTATTCAAAGGTGAGGGTTCTTCAATTACACCAATTGTTATTGTGCATTGGAGTCATTGTGGAGGAGCATGGCATTGCAAGAATGTAAGGTAGTGGAATTCAGGGGAAGACTCCCCTTTAAATTACCTGATGCTTTTTAATAGGAATTTAAAGTGTCTCAGTGCAAAGTCTGGGCCCAAATTTTGTTATGGAGACGATTTTCAATGCACAATTTCGGCAAGCTTCGCGCGCATTCATCACGGTACACACTCCATATCATATAACCATTATTTGGACAACAGAACATTATTGTAACCAAAACACTTCCGAAAAAATAACAACTCCGAACTCTTCAGGGACCCCACATCACTTTGAACAATGTTATGACATGTGTTGCATATACGGTGGCACTTGCAGTGTGCATTTGTCGTCACATACATTTTTTTATAAAGAGCGTCATGCCACAGCCAAAATATCACTAAATTATGATAACTGCGACGCATTTAATTAATTTAAAGATTTGCCTAAAATACCTGCATTTTACATGTAAGCCACCTTACCTAAACAAGAATTTTTCAATGGGAGGAATTGTTACCCCTCCACTTAGTCACCACACCTTTCCTTTACAGTCAACCAAAAGTAAGAATTCACTTTAATTTTAAAGTTTTCTAATATATGACCAGTTCGGAATTTTGTCAAAGATAGTACCATTTTGCATCTAAGCCATCTTAAAACCAGAAAGCCCAAAGGCTTAGTGATTCCTTGCCAAAGGGGTTGCTTTGTTGCACTCAGGTTCATCCTTCAAATTTATACTTCTTGACTATATCATTTTTTACAACTTTTCATAATTCAACTTCTGGTGACCTCACATGTGTCATTGCTATTTTGAGATATGGTTTTTGCAAGCCATTTTCAAGGTTTTCAGAATCTCTGGTGACCTCAAACGACCTTTGACCTCTGCCAACCAGAAAGCCAAAAGGTTTAGTGATTCCTTGACTTGACATATGTATAAACTGTAACAAACATGAACCATTCACATGACGAGCATGAGATCCCTCACAGCAATCCTACTTGAGATATCATGTTAATAAGGTTTGACCTTTTGACCTCTAATGACCCCAAATGACCTTTGACCTCCACAAAACAATAGGGATCATCTACTCAATACGGGCAATCTACATGTTAAGTATGAGATCCCTCACAGTTATCCTTCTTGAGATATAGTGTTTATAAGATTTTGACCTTTTGATATCTCGTGACCATAAATGACCTTTGACATCCACATAAAATGATAGGGATCACTTACTCAATATGGGCAATCCACACGGTAAGTATGAGATCCCTCACAGTCACCCTTCTGGATATATCGTGTTTTCAAAATTTTGACCTCTGGTGACCCCAAATGACCTTTGACCTCCACAAAAAACAATAAGGATCATCTACTCAATATTGGCAATCCACATGTTAAGTATGAGATCCCTCACAGTTATGCTTCGTGAGATATAGTGTTTATAAGATTTTGACCTTTTGACCTCTGGTGACCTCAAATGACCTTTGACCTCCACCAAAAACAGTAGGGATCATCTTCCCAACATGGGCCATGCACATGCCAAGTATGAGATTCCTTGAAGTTACACAACTTGAGATAGTGTTTACAAGATTTTGACCTTTTGACCTCTAATGACCCCAAATGGCATTTGACCTCCACCAAAAATTATAAGGATCATTTACTCAATATGGGCAATCCACATGCTAAGTATGAGATCCCTCACACTTATCCTTCGTGAGATAAATTGTTGATAAGATTTTTTACCTTTTGACCTCTGGTGACCTCATATGACCTTTGACCTCCACCCAAAACATTAGGGATAATCTTCCTAACATGGGCCATGCACATGCCAAGTATGTGATTCCTTGAAGTTACACAACTTGAGATAGTGTTTAAAAGATTTTGACCTTTTGACCTCTGGTGACCCCAAATGGCATTTGACCTTCATCAAGAACAATAGGGATCATCTAATCAATATGGGCAATCCACGTGTTAAGTATAAAATCCCTCACAGATATGCTTCTGGAGATATCGTGTTTGCAAGATTTTTACCTTTTGACCTCTGGTGACCTCAAATGACCTTTGACCTCCACCAAAAACAATAAGGATCATCTACTTTATATTAACAATCCACATGCTAAGTATGAGATCCTTCACAGTTATCTTCTGGAGAAGAACTGTTAACAAGATTTTGACCTTTTGACCTCTGGTGACCCCAAATGACCTATGACCTTCACAAAAAATAATACGGATCATCTACTCTGTATAGGCAATCCACATAGTAAGTATGGGATCCCTCAAAGTTATTCTTCTTGAGGTATAGTGTTTACAAGATTTTGACCTTTTGACTTCTGCTGACCCCAAATGGCATTTGACCTCCACGAAAAATTATAAGTTTTATTGAAAAAAGATTGAGATGTTTTCTAAACAAACACGATTTTCTGTATAAATTTCAGTCTGGTTTTCGAGAGGGGCATTCAACATCTCATGCTTTATTAGAAGTTGTAGATAACATTCGCTCGAATTTTGATAAAGGCAAAAATGTACTAGGGTTGTATTTAGACTTAAAGCTTTTGACACTGTTGGCCATGTTATACTTTTGAAAAACTCCTGCACTACGGTATTCGTGGCAAGGTTACGATATTCTTTCTAATTACTTGTTCAACAGAAAGCAATGTACTTTTGTTAATAATACTTATTCAAGTTATGCTGATATCACCATCGGAGTACCTCAAGGTTCTGTTTTAGGACCTCTACTTTTTCTTATGTATATTAACGATTAATGACATTCATAATGCTGTCCCCAGTGTATCAACTTGTCTTTTTGCTGACGTTACAAATGTTTTTCTAGCTGACAAAGACTGTACAAATTTAATTGAAATGGTCACTGATACACTTAGCTAATTGAAAATTTGGGTAGAGTGAAATAAACTTACCCTCCACCTCAATAAAACCTCCTACACAATCTTTCATTCGAGAAAAATTGTAATCATGCTTGGATTAAAAGCTTTTGCTTCAATGATACCAGGATTAGGAAATCGCATTTTACAAAGAACTTGGGTTTAGTTATTGACGAGAACTTAACATGGAAGCAGCATGGGAATGATTTACGCAATTCCCTTCTTAAGTATATTGGTATTTTCTATCATATAGGTGACATTCTTCCAGCTGATACTGCGATTCAGATTTACTACTCTTTTATTTATTCTAGGCTTACTTATGCTATTGAAGTCTATGGTACAGCCTGTGTCTCTGTCTTAAACCTCTCCAGACTTTTCAAAATAGAATACTCAAACATTTCCTAAAGAAACCAAGACGATTTAACACTAATCAGTTGTGTTTGGATTGTAACGTGTTAAAAATTAAGGATATTCACATGTATTATATGGGTGTAATTGTATTTAAATATTGTAGCGATATGCTTCCGAAAGTATTTTCCAATGTTATAAAACCACCTAATGTAACCCAGATCTCAATGCAGACCCGCCACAATTGCCTCTTTCAGTAACAAGTTATAAAACTTTTCACGGCAAATTAGTACTCCAGAATTATTGTAACAGTGTTTGGCACAAACTTTCCCCTCCTGTAAGATTAAGTCCTTCACTCCATTCTTTTCAAAGGAATTTAAAATCCTTCCTTATAAGTAGTTATCATTAGACAGTTAGAAAAGTTCTAGTCTTTACTCTGACAAGTTACTCTCTCTTCTTACTATCATCTTTTTGTTTATGTTTGAATGGTAACAAGCGTTGATAAACAGTATTGTTTTTCTAGTGTCCATCATTTGTACTATTTGTATGTAATTATTAAATGATACCTTTGTTGATGATTGTTGTACATATGAGAAATAAACTGAATTGAATTGAATTGAAGAACTACTATAAAAGAAAGGAAAAGGTTGAAGAACATGTTAAAATAAAAGGTACGAATACAGCTTTTGCAGGTGTGGACCGGTCCCGGGGTAGTACAAACAGAAAAAAGCGATACCGGGTCCTCTTTTTGTGATGGCAAATCTAAAACCAGCGATTAACAATTGTGTGAAGCCTTCATCGGAGTCGGAGGAAGATTTTAGGGATTCCATAGTGAAAGTGCTCCCCATGGGTAGGCAGTCTAGAGCCCACCTTAAATACCCTGATGGAGCAATGTCCCAGTGGGGGACCAGGGGCAAAACCCCTGAAGGCCTATTTACAAAAATGTCTGCACGAGAACTTGTGAAGTATTTTAAATCACCCTTTTGACCATTTTTTCCTTGAGTATTACCTATTTAATGGACGGCTTCTTTGATTACGCGGTTGGCTTGTGTTGTGGGTGGGAAGAAGGATGATAGTGGCTGTATGGGGCTTTGGAAGACGTATGCTACTCAAGGTTACCTACACCGGGAATAGCTACAGATAGCCCAAATTCGCACGCCAAAACAATGCATTTTGTAAGACATTTTTATACCCTGCTTCCTTTTGTTTTGCGAACGTATTCTATTATTTTTCAATTATCTACAATTGTCGATTATGTCTGTATATGCTTCTGTGAACAGCAAGACAATTATTACATTTGAGATTAAAGTGGTAGGGTTACTTTGATCTATGGACCCCATAGCCCCCTCCCTTTCACCGCCACTGATGAAGGTATAGGGATCCTCTCAAAGAAAAGTTTGAAATTCAACACTGTTTGATGCGATTTCCTGGCAGCTAGCAGATGAGATAATTACTAATTCACAACTTTGTGAACCTAATGAGGTAATGTTAGACCTACTCGACTTTTAAACACGAGCCATTTTATTGTTCAGCTAGAGGAAAATACTTGATTTCTTTTTTAGCCCTGTTTAAATTGAGCATGATCTCATTTTTTAAATGCCCCCACTGCCACCCCTTGGCTCTTATCGCCCCCTTAGTTGAGAAAAAAAGCCCCGTTTGGAACAACTGATCTGTGGGTACAGGTACGGATACAAACCTCATTGACACATATTTCTAGTCATTGTTTGCTAAATGAAATTAACTTCACAATCCGCTTTTCAAGCTTTGTGTGATTTTGTCTCCATTAAATATATAT
>WURT03281027.1:1852-13930 GCA_009936505.3 Holothuria glaberrima
CTAGATCAACAAAGGTTCACGAGACAAAAGATCCTAACTCTTAATGTAACCCTATCCCTAATCATAACCCTTACCCAAACCCTAATCCTACCCATGGCTATAATCCTGAGCCTGATCCTAAACCCTCTTCTGTATCTAAACCTGAATCCTAACCCTTTAATATCCTAATCCAAAAGTAGATTATCTTTCAAGTGGATCTTTGGTCTAGTGGGTTCCCCCTCCTTAATATACAAGGTACGAAAAGTGGCCTCAGTCATAAAAATCATATCCCCTCTTGAACATTTAAAAGCTGGAGTAAGTAGTTCCAAATACAGAGTCTTTCCTCATAAAAGATATGTCCACAAAACCGTGAATAATCTGCTCCGCACTCAATAAAGAGGTGTCCAGGCAGCACTGAGTGACTGTACTCAGTAACTTTGTAGAATCACAATATCAGTTCTGCATGGAATACTGAAATTGAGAATGAGATTTTTCAAGTCTTAACACTTGACATTTGTCTGGATAGAACCTCAGTTGCCATTTGGTGGACCACTTAAAAATATTGTCAGTGCTCTTCTGAAGAATGTCACAGTCCTGTATGATATTTATCTTATATTAATTTTTTTAATCATCAGTAAAGATTTTTGTTTTACCGTAATTGAAAACTCTGTAAATGATTAATATACCATACTCCAAAAGTGAAATAGTTCCAAGAACACTTACCTTTGGTACAACACTATATAAAGGAGCCCAGTCAGAATACTGGCTCACCTTTGTAACCCTATTTCAGGGCTCGAAATAACCGGTGACACTGACAGCCATGGCTATCAGGCCCTTACTGATGACTGTGGTGCCCCTCAGTAAATGTCCTATGAAATAACATAGACCTACAGCCAATTTGCTCATTTTGGCTGTGCCCCTTTTCAAACTTATTTCAAGCCCTGCTATTTTAAAATTTGATTACTTATTACATAACTCATTAGCTTAACTAAAAGCTGGCTGGGTAGGACTTTATCGAATGCTTTCATGAAATTAGTGTAAATGACATCAGCATTGTCCTTTTGATCTAAAATCTTAGTAAATCGTGCAAAACATCAATAAGTTTTGACACACAAGATTTCCTATGAAAGAAGCCATACAGTGCACAAGAAAACAAACTGTTTGTACTTATTAGCCAGACAGTGTCATCCTTGATGGTAGAATGACAAAATTTACAAGGATTAATGTAAAATTAACTGGTCTGTAGTTGGATGGGTCACTAAAACAAGGGAGTAATATCATCAACCTTCCAGTCCTTTGGTAAAACCTGATCATTTTAGGGTTTTCAATAGTCAAAGATATTGCCTCTACAAGTTCCTCTCTAACCTTGTAAAATGTTCTTTCAAGAACACCAGTTTTACAACTTCTTTTATGTGGACATGTAACCAAAACTGCTCTTTTTTTAATACTCAAGAGTGATAGATTCAGATCCTTAATGAAAAATCCATGGAACTATTTGAATATCTTTTACCTTCTCAAGATCTGCACCACTTCAAAGTTTGGCCATTTAGAGATTTTTCATTGGCTGTGCAAAAATTGTGATATAGTATGTTGCCCAGTGTTTCAGTGTCTGTACTTCTTTTGTTAATCTTTTGTGCATTATCTTTTCCTAACTTACCAGGTAGTTTGGTGAAGTTTAATGTAGACATTTTCAAAGTAGTCAATAGCTCCTTCTAAATATACCCCTCAGGGCATGCATTCAAGGCACAATTATGAGTAGAGAAACATCTAATCTAATCATGAACTAGCTTCTATGGCTTAACTGCTGGTAAGTATATTTATGTCTGAAGGTATCCTCAAGTATATTTTGCAGTGATGTAGTTGAGGCCACACCCTCCAAGGGTATAGTATGGTGATCATTGCAACAATTACAAAATAGTAATGGCAACTTCCTTGCAGTGCCAATGAGGAAAGAGAAACAAAAGAGGATCAACGCCAAGAAGAGAAAAGTGAAGAAATCGAAGCACGACATCACAACCGTCCCAGCAAACAAGCGGTGTATTCTGGCAAAGGGGGAAAGGTTCAGGTACAGCCAAGCTTTAATGGGTCCCAAGATGGAATATCAAACTCATCTCAATAAATATTGGAAGGTGGGTGGTGTAACCCAGTATCGATCACCTTTAAAGTGAAAAACAAGTGATATTAAGAAGCCTTTGGCAAATGATTGCAAAAGGCATGAAGTCAAGGCTTTTAATAGTGAGAAATATTTCATTTATTAGAATGATAAAGAAGCCAGTAGTGGTCAAATTTTAAATGTGCTTGTTTTGTTGAGCTATTTTAGGGGTAATCCATTTTTTTTTCATCATTTTCAAGAGATTATGAAATGTACACTTCCTTGGGTTGGATATTATAACATGAAGGTGGAAAAGGTTCATGTATATTTGCCAACAGGTCTTAAACCTTCAAAAACAGCCAGTGAGCCAGAACTGGAAAAAAGGCCGTGGCCGGCTCGACTTAAACCAGTTGGTTAGAAACTGAGCTGTAAAACCTCATCTAACTAACTAAAGAACTTAATCCTTCAAATTCCCATACCTTTTCCAATGACAGCTACTATTGAGTCATGTTAAAGACTTTTCTCAGATTTTTTTTTATTTTTGTATTTTTATTTATTATTTCTTTGGTCTTGTTTAGTTGGAGAAGAAGATGCCTGAGGATCTATGGAGCTCCAAAAAGCAGCAGTGCAATCATCCAAAATTTCCTCATCACCCTCGTCATTCTCTGACTTCCTGGTAATGCTTCAGACTCATGCAAAGGTATGAAGTTTTAAGTAACATACCATGGTCACCTGGGACAATTCTGAATTATTTTTTGTCCCTTTGTGCCTTCCATGCTAGGCAAGGCTATGGAGAAGTTGTTCAAGGGACTACTCATCACTCAAAACATGACTTAGAACCCCTGGTATCTCAATTCACCATTGGTGATTGAGTTCAGATCAATTGACATATGTACTAATTATTTATAACTTTGCCCTGATTGGTCAATGGTTTTAACAAATTGCAAATTAGCCAGACCATTCAATCCAAGAAAGCTCTCAGACTACATAGGCCAAATTGAAAAAATCCAAAGTAAGCTTTTATGGAACAAGAATAGAGGCCTATTCTCCATGGTATTGAAAAAGAACAAAAATAGTAATAAACAATTGGGAGATTTGCATGAATTGTAAATAGATTGCACTCAGATACAAAAAGACCTCAACCAATATAGTTTCTGGCTTTTTTTCAGATTTTTTCAGTCTAATGCCAAAGATTCATAGACGTACATATAATGTTGAGTGCCAGAAATTTTCCATGATGATAATGACCATCTGAAGTGTCCAGATTTACAAAGTCACTCAGGATCTGTTTAGTCAAAGAAACCTTGGTGCCATTATTCATGATTACTTATCTTTTGTAAACATAAAACCAGGAAGTTGCTCTTTGTCTAGAGATACATCTAACAATCTCTTTGAAATCAGCAAGTTCCCGACATGAAATATAACACTCCTCTTAATACAGCTAGGTACAATAAAACTCTGTATGTGGCAGACATTGTGATCAAGTCACGACTTGAGTCACAACCCTCTGATTATAGTTGACTTGAAAATTTCTGTGGAATTTTCCCATATTGAAATAACACAGAGACGCGAGTTGCTAAAATAGTAGCATTTGACTTGCTGAGAAAAGACTGACTTGACTACATCTCTGGTGTGTGGTAGATGATTTGCATACAGTCAGTAGTACTCAGCAGCGCTTCGGCTCTCCACGTAAGCAACTAGCCATAGCTGGGTAATACAAGCTGCTGTGACTGTTCACCACACAAATACTTTTGTATAGAACATAGACTTGCCGTAAAGACAATGAGAACCAAAATTAAGAGTACAACCAGAGGTCGCAAAATCAACGTGAAGTTCTGGAGACATGTAGATGTGATGCTTGCCTATTTGTTGTTAAAAGCATTAAAATCATAAAAAATAGCCGCAATTCCCATTAAAATCCATCAAATATTAACCATTTTATAAGACTATTACTGTTTTTTACCGCACCATGAATAAACATGAGCTACTTATGCCAATTTGTGATGCACAGAGAGGGACCTGTCAACTGGGTGTTATGTTATCCTTTGTTAGTTTAGCCGTCATTCCAAGGACAGCTGTAATTTTGGAATCCCCCCAGGGGTTAATTTTGGAAGAAGCTATTTAGTTCTTTGGAAATATCCACATTAAAGACCAAACTTGAAACTATCTATTAGGTAATTAACAGATCATTTGTAAATGAATAACAAAAGAAAAACAGACACTGTGCAACACTCCACATCATATTTTTGCATAGCTAATGAATGATTCCCACAAATGGTCAAACTTTGAAGAGAAGTATGTTGAGAAGGGTAAAAGGTATTCAAATCATTTCATCGGATTTTTGATGAGGAGATCTTAATCTAGCTTTGTTGAGTAGAACAATTGAATTTATTATATGTCCACAGACCTTTAAATCACTTTAGTCATGGCTAATTCACATTTCCACCTAAAATAATAATGATACTGAATTGCATGAGGTTGTTTTTCTGTCCCAATAAAGATTTCCCGGAATGGGTATATGATATTATGGAATACGTAAAAGTAATGTTAAAATTTCTGTTAGTTTTGCTCAGCAAAACCATGCCAGAATTCATCAACTTCGGTAACCATGGAAACAAATATAAATTTTGCAAAATCTAAGCCCCTGAGAAATGGTCCTTTTTGGTAAATTGGTACTTGACTACTTGGTGCCACATTTTTTTTTCTCTTGGTGAAATGTATGTACACAAACATGCCTACCTACACAGTATGTTCAGAAAATGCCATTCAGTGCAGAAAAGCATGAAAAATTCTTAAGTTTGAAGGCCTAAAAATGCAGTTTGTCCGTAAAGTGATGTCATAATATGATCAATACGGTTCACTTAAAAAGAGAGGAAAATTAAACTCAGACAAAAGTCCGAAAGAAAAGGAACTTATCCATGGAAGATTTAAGTCCAAGCTTGAATTGCACATGTATATTTTTCAACTGTGACACCTCAATTATTTTCTACTGTGCATGGCATTAAGATAGGGAGAGTCCCATTAGGTCTTCAATTTCCATACAGAGCAATGGTTTCAAAATCATCTCAGCTGATAGAGGGCATTTGGAGCTGTCAGTAACATCCTTGTCTTCAAAGGAAATTTAATTGGTCCCTGGGTAGCCTGTCTTTGGTGAAAATTCAAAGTGTTTGCAAAGACAGGGTTATGTGTCCTGAGGCAGATTTAGGGACAAGGTTCATTAAATTTTTGAAGACAAATCTCCAGTCAAATAGCAACTCCCTGATAAAACAAGTTGTCTTGTAGTAAGGCATTAACATTGAGCCCTTCTTTTAGTGGGTTACATGTTTTTTTGGGGCTCATGCAGTGGAGTAATAAATACTTGAATGCCACCTAAGATATTACCTCTCTAGAACAAATGTTAGCTTGGATTGAAATTAGACAGGTTCGAGCTTCTGAACCATTGGTGCTCTTGTATGAAATTGGAAGGGAGCTACAGTAAACCTCAGAAAATTTTAACTGTCTTGGAAGAGAAAAGTGGCCACTGCAGTCACTCTAAGCAAATTGTATTCTGTTCGTGAGAGAAAAACAAAAGCTTTGCAGTCGTGTGGATAAAATATTGGTTTTGTCTATGAACTGTGAATTGGTGAGATAATTATCTCATATAACTCTGTATTAACTGTACGGTTTATTAGAACTCATAGCAAAAATAGATCAATTAGCTAGGTACTTTTAAAAGAGAATAATTTTTTCATGCACATTAGTATGCAGTGACAGAATGTAGGCCTATTCCTTAACTCTTTACAAGGATGACACTTTTGTGTCATTATCCAGTTGGGTTCGTTTAGAAGTTGTCATATTGTTTGTTTTTATAGTGTTTCATATCTATTAAAACATTTCTCAAAATCTTCCTATGCCAGAACTTATCAAGAGTTGTAATCAATACCAATTAGGTGCCTATTCAGGCATTTATCAATAGCCCTAAAGTATGACATTTGATGGCAGTTTATCTCAGATTAAACTGAAAGGTGATCTAACCTTTAATGACCATGAGTAATTTGATATCTTTTTACCAGTGCTAATTTCAGGGCTGAATGTGTTGTTAGTTGTAATGTAAACCCCCTAGTGCTCGGCTACTATTGTACGAGAATGGCCATCAAAACTTTTATCAAAGCTGGAAGTAATGAACCAGTAGTTGGGTGCTTTCATTGGGAACAGCAGTTTCCCCCAAAAAAACTGCAGTAGCTATGACTAGTTCAGCAAAGGCAAATTTTGCCTCATGATCATGTTTTCAATCCGTCATAAGTAAGGTTATATGAAAAAAATATAGAAATTGTGAAAGTTTCCCCACCATCTTTAACTTTTATCTTAGTTAATAACTTGTGGTAGATATTTTAAAAATTTTATGTGCTTATGCTTTTCCAATTTTTTTTGGGGGGGTGGGGGAGGGGAAGGGGGAGGGGAAGGGAAGGGGAAGGGGAGGGGAAGGGGGAGGGTGAAATGTTACTGTAGTAGACCTTTAAATTCATAACAGAAAAGGTGATTTGTCTGCAGTTTGATATGTTCAAGTTGTATTACACAGGTGGCGTGAGGGTGCAGAAGGGGAGGAGAGGGGCTCAGTAAATTTTGATGTCCAAATAAGAGATCTGGACAATGCCCTTGAAGCTCAGTTGGGACAATTACATACTGCATGAGCTTGGTTTCCTGTCAGTTATAACAGAATGATGAAGCAGATCAATGTGTGACACTGAAATCATTTTGCAGATATCTCATACTAGACATCAATGCTGCCCTCAATGCTGGAAGTCATTCATCCCTCTAAAATATATTTAAGACCTAATTGGCAGGTAAACACCTCATTAAAATGCAGATCATATGGTAATTACTGTAATGTTCTTTCTTTTAGACAACCAGTACTCAACAATGACTTCATTATCTGGACTCTTCTATGGACCCTTCAACTACCACAATCAAGTCATTCAACTTGTAGGACCCAGCTTCAGAGCATTAGGACATTATATTGGACATTTCAAGCATCAGGACATTGCTGGACCTCTCAAGTGTAGCTTGAACCTATTTGTAAGTCTGAAGATAAAAGTGAGTAAAGATGGACTCATTGGTGTGGCAATAGAAGATCATGCTGGGAACAACTTCCCTTACAATGAAATCTGACATTACTTTTATACAGGGTTTGTGCATCATTTAGAAATAAAATTAGAAAGCAGTCTGCAAGCCAAACATGTTATAAAGCTTTGAAAAGGATAGGCTTGACATGTGAAGAAAGTAGAATTAGCCACAATGATGGCACTTGTCTTGTACATCCCTTGCTGAAAACTTTGTCAAAACTTGCTTGGAAAATTTGACTCGGGTGAATTAATCAGTGAAGTTAATTGTAGTGTATAGATATTTTTAACATTTTAAATCATAACATTATAAAACCAGTTTCTTGGAAAGTCAAGGAAATTTTATGAAATTTTATTTAGGAGAATATGTCATAGCAAGGCATGTTAATAATGGTTCTTCCACATTTGTGGTTCATCAACAAAGGTTAGGTTTTGTTGTGGACCTCATGATCATATCTGACAGATGCATCTATGATGACCTCACACCAAAAATATGACTTGCGGCCATTTTTGCAACTCTTCCTTAATTTGTACAATTTCATATTAAAGTCTTAAGGCCTGTTTAATGGGGAATGTCAGGCCAGTATACCTCAGAAAAGAATCCTAGCTTGTTTTTAATGTTTAACCTTAATGATTAGACAATGATTGCCCTCAATATTGGATCAATCTGCTATGATTATGAATCTTTCCCAAATTTCTTCATAGATTGGTTTTGTATGGTATATGACAGCATTAGATGCCTGTTTTGAAGTTATTTCACACTACAAAGTTGTGTCAGAGGTTGAAAATATGTTTAGGGAATGACAGCTAGCCTAGTATCTTTCAAGGAATGAATTCTCTTTGACAAGAGGCTTCATTTTAAAGGGAGCTGTCCGATCAGTGTGGGGTTTTTGTTTAATTATTTACATGTGGTAGTACTTCTGACCAGTCACCATTTGTGAAGTCGTGACCAGTGTTAAGTTTTCGGTAGCTACCCTTGATGTTTTAATATTGTGTGTTTTGTCTGAAGCCCATTGTCCATTAAAAACATGCTGCATGTCATTGGCCAGCTTAATGAGAAGCTTAAGCATTAACTTACCTGAGTTTGAAGTGTGATTTTCATTTTATCAAGAAATGGAAAGTGTAGGGATTATGTGAGATCGAAGCCAGGGTGTATGCGTAGATCAGCTGTGGTAGCTGCGTAGCTGCATAGATCAGCTGCGTAGATCAGCTTTCATGATGAGATTAAGAAAGAAACTGTACTGTACTTAAGTCACTTGCTTTAAACCTGAATATGGCACATGGGTGGAAGAGGTAGGGTACATATAACCTCTATACTCGTCATTACTTCATAAAACTAAGCTCAAGCTTTAAACTCGGGTGTAAGTTCTTGGTTAATCTTCTCTTCTTTTATCTTGTAATTTGAGTTATGAGATTATGTGAGACCTTCAATGTCCCTGGATCTCATCACACAGAGTATACCCATGTTCACATAAAAATACAATAAAGACATAAAAGTAATTCACAAGTATTATATGAAACTTGGGAGGCACTCCAACATTAGTACAGCTGAAAGACAACTTCTGACTTTGAAGTACAAACAATTTTTAATAACAAACTTTATAGTTTTAGAACTCCTTAACTATAAACTTTGAAAAGTAAAACACAGTGTAACTTAGCAATAAGTGTGATACGAATCCAGCACTGCAGTAGCAAAGAATAATACTGTAACTATGACTTAATTTTAACAAAATTTGTTAAAAGTTGATTCATTGTCACTTCCAGCAGATTGTTATATGTCTGATAGTGGGATATGTTTCAACTCTGCTCCTGATGCTACAGCAGATCTAGTAGAATGTGCTTTAAATTGCAGGTCTATACCAGCAGATATCAGCACTGCCTAATAATCCACTGGGCTAGGGTCTCTTTTGATACCTTTGAATATGGTTTCCTAAAGCTAATAAATAACTGTTTTTCTGGCCCTCTAAATGGCGCCCCTCCTCTCAAGCTAAGCATGCAACGTGTTCATTACACAGATTCTTTTGTTTGCCGGATAGCCTTGTAGGTTGACTTTTATTTGACTGTGTCTTGGTCTGCTCAGTTTGACCAAATCAGCAATATAAAATGAAGTGATCATAGTAATTTTAGTTGATCAATTTTCAGTAAATGAATGGTCTGCATTCGTTGTGCTGTTGTGAGTCCAATGAGGAAACATTATTTCACACTAAGTTCCTTCAGGCTCATTTCTATGTTCTGATACAGAGTTCTCAGATATTGAATGACCACACCCACATCCAGTATTCTTTGTTTCTTGGTATTGGTGGGTGTAAATAGAAATTTCCTTTGCAAAACATTGAAATTAGTGGGTCGTTATTTATAGCTTGATTTAGTACCACAAACGATGCTAGTGCACCTTTGCCTGTTGATGGCACTGTTCCTTGCTACCTAGTCATTCGTTGTTAAATTCTCAGTCTAGCACAATGTTGCCAGTGGTATTTGTTGACATCAGACCATACCATTTTTCATAACATAAACTGAACAACTTATTATAAATTCCATATTGCTTCCTGGTGGACTTGCACCAGGAGGCAAAGGTGGTGCCTTTAGCCCCTTGTATTACTCTGCTTGCTTCCAAGTTTACCAAGAAGATATATTGTACCTTATCATGCAAGGGATGGACAGAACCAGTTCTAGGTAGTAGTAAATTATTTTTGATTCTTTGGTAACATAACTGGGTCTGCATGCTACTAACATGGACAACTAATCAGCAAACCATCTTGAGACAACCATGACATGTTCTGTCTTATCCTCAACTGTGCCATCAACAGTTTATAGCACTGTACCTTAGTCCTTCCTCTTTTAGGTCCACCTGGAAGTCTAGCACAATGTTGGTATTTGTTGACATGATATCATATGATTTTTCATAGCAATAAACTGATCAACTACTGAATATAAGTTCCATATTGCTTCCTGAGGGACTCATGCCAGGAGGGCAAGATGTTGCCTTTAGCGTCTTGTGGTAGCATGGAGGGACCAGAATTTGGTCACCTTCACATTAAAATGTTTCCAGATACTACAAATAAGAAAACATAAGCATACCTTTGAACTGGTTGAATGTAGAATCTTCTTTGTCATCATCAGACGAAACAATGCTTAGTCATTGTTCCTACAAGAGAAGTCCAACTAAATATAACAATTCAGCTCCAGGGAAATGCTAGTAGTGCGGAATTCGTTTCCTGTGATGGTGCTGTTAAAAATTGGTGGAGTGTTCTCTTAAAAACAAAAATACTTTTGAAAACCTTCGCAGCTGACTTCTTACTTTAGCTGTTTTGAAATTTAAAAAAGCAAAATGGAAGAGGGAATTGTCGATTTGTGGCAAATACAAGGCTCCACTGGATGGACCTACTCTTCTAGTGAGACAATGGACACATGGTTACGGCATTGATCTAATGTTGTCCACATTCATGTTTTGTTGATAACAGAATTCCAAATGTACCCAAAAATGATTGCATAAGTCACGTTTAGCCCAATTGATAATTTTAAGATAACTTAATTTGGTCAGGCCATCAGGAAGGGATTTGTAGCAAACACCATTCATCAGTTTCATCATCAAAATCAGACTCTTCCTGCAAAGTAACATTCTCTCTTTCTTCCTTCTCCTGATACTCACCCAGGGAGTTGTCAGTGTGGATTTGCTGAGATAGCATGCTCTGCATTTCCTTGGGTTGATCCTTCAGTCTCCTTTCCTCTATTTTTTCTTAATTTCTCTTCATAGACCTTTCTAATTTTTAAAATGATGATCTCTTCTGTAATGCATGGCCACACCTCCAGGTCTATGTCCCAGCTTCAGTTTCTTTGAATGGTATTACGGCTCGTTTGGTGTTGGTATTATTGATGAAAAGAATGGATTCAGTATTTCCACATCTTCTTTTTCAACTGGCGATCCCTCCCCTTGCCAATGGTTCCTTTGCCAAGTTCTTCGCTGGTTTGAAAGTGGTTTGTTTGATTTCCTGGGTGTTGAATGGGAAAATACCAGTTTACTGAAATGAATTTATAAAATTGATGGGTGTAATGCCTGGAAAAAGGACTTTGATGTGAGTTCGCAAACATCATATTTTGTTATGACCCCCGCAGGTCTCTCCCTCATGCACTACATGCATTCTGAAAGGTCTTCAAAGGTTTTATTAACTGCACATCAAGAGGCTGAAGAACATGGCTTGTATGTGGTGGTAGAACAAGCGAAATAATTTTATGTTCTTTGGCCAAATCAATTAATGGGATAGAAATACTGAGAAGCATTACTGTGGTACAGCAAACAACATGATCATCCAGCTTCCTTTGTTGTAGAAATGGAATGAAGTGTTCCTCTAGAAAGTGCTTGAAAATGTTACCAGTACACCAACCACTCTCTGACATACTACATTTTGAACCTGGTATCACACCCTGTATCAGCCTGGCGTCATATCTTGCACCTTTAAAAACAAAATAGGGTGGCATGAAGGTGCCAACTGCATTACCACAAGCCAAAAGTGTAGTTGTGGGCCCTCTCTCCAAGGTAAAGGCATTGAGTGTAAAACCACAAGGTCTGACTACTTCACTTAAGGTGTGTTCGGTTTGAAATCCAGTCTCTTCGACATTATAGATAAGGTGGGATTTGTTTTTTATGTCATACTTGTTTAAAATGTGATCCAATTCTTGGAAGTAACTTTGTACTGGTTTTTCAGATGTTGCCTTTTATCTCTTCATATGAAGTTGTTGAGCTTTTGCTAGTCTCAGTCAAGTCCAACAGCCCATAAAATGAACAAACTATCTCTTACTCAAATTCCCAACATTCTGAGGGCTCTTCATTAGAAAAATGGTCTCTGAGGACTTAGGTTAATGACGTTTTTCCTCATTAATGGATATCCACATTTTGCAAGATACTTGATG
>WURT03281138.1:0-25329 GCA_009936505.3 Holothuria glaberrima
TCCCATGACGAAGGAAAAAGGACTCTATTTAATCACGAGGGCGATTGTGTGTGTATGTATATGTGTTTGTGACGCTTAGCTTGTTTACACGATATCTCAAGAAAGCAATGATGGATAATTTTCATACTTGGTAATAGAATTATTATATTGAGAGAAAGATCCCTATTGCTTTAAGTGAAGGTCAAAAGTCGTGTGATTATTCCTAAAAACTGCGTGGGAACGATATCTCATAATAGCAATTATGCACAATCTTTATACTTCGTCTTGGTATATAACTTTATCATATTAGAAAGAAGAACCCTATTGTATTCAGTGCATTTAACTTTAAGGGAAAGAGAATCATTCGGGTTTGTTGGTCATCTGAGGTCATCTGAGGTCATCTGAGGTCTTCAGAGGTGAAACTGCGTAAACCTCGTTAACTAAAAAACTGTTGGCGGTACCTCCAAATTGTGAGCGGCGTTTGTTTATAAACGAAAAGTTAAGGTTGAATTTTGTACCATTTCAAAGATAAAATTATAGAGAAAACATTTATTTTTTCACAACCATAATTATTACAGTAATGGTTTCTATTTGGATTACCTAATTACAAACACGTGTAAAAGATGCGGTGAGTACAAGATGATTAGAAATACTGTATGCTGAACGAGTTCTTTGATGGCGTAGTGGATTCCCTTCTAGGACATGTTCCTGTTTTTTTATTCATTTTTTAGTAGGGTTCAAAGGTCTTATGAGGTCAGCAGAGGTCAAGATGTGAAAAAGTGGTACAAAAAGGAAAAAGTCACGAAGTGTAAATTTGAGGGATGAATCGAGTCAGTGAAACAAATCATTCCCTTTCATCAAGGAATAACTAAGACTTTGGGCTTCCTCGCTAGATATGACCTCTTTGCTTAAATATTGACATTAAGACCAGGCTGCAGATAAAACTCAAAAGCTAAGACACTTACATACTTCTGCAGTGTTTGCGTGGAACTATGTTAATGCTTCCGCTAAGCACTAATCATCATTAGAGGTTTTGTCAGCTTATGAAGTTTTGTTCTCGTAACCTTATAATCTCACCCACGGTAAAGCATCATTACATATGGACATTGTACTGTTAATGTTTGGTACAACTAGATTGATAACAGTACAAACAAATTGACTGAAGATATATGGAGTTATCTAAAACGATTTGACGTTGAACCACTGTTATTTCTCACAACGTGTAAATATAGGGCAGATTTAGTGAGTGTACGTGCCCATGCATTTTCTTGCTTCCTATTTTTTTAGTTTTAGGAAGAACGGTAAGAATATTCTATAGGGAATAGTTTGAATTTTAAGATTCTATGGCAGTATCTTATAGGATAAATCTAAAGTCTTTTTCTTTCATCGTTAAGTTAAACCACAACCTGCATATTTGACTTTATAATTGCTGAAATCCTTATAATCTGCGAAAATATTTGGAAACTGCAATCTGAACCAGCTCTTTGTTATTTCCTGAATCAGGTTTTACCATTTCTGTGATAAGGTGCAGGTAGACTCCGAAGCCTATTGTGCACGTATCTAATCCTATTTCCGACTGCATGGTCAAGTGGTTAGGGCATCCAACTTGCAGCCGGAAGGTCGGGGTTTCGAATCCTGGCCGGGTCATACCAAAGACTTTAAAAATGGAACCTACTGCCATTGTACTTGGTGCTCAGCATAAGCAATGGAGTAGGGAAAACAAGCCAGTGAGCCACAACTGAAAAAAAAGCCCGTGGCTGGCCCGGCCTAAACCAGTTGGTTAGAAATTGAGCCGTTAAACCTTATCTAACTAACTTACCGATATTGCCAGAATGGAACTTACCATGCCTTACATATTACATCTAAAATTTTTTATTTAGAATCACGGAAATGTACACAGATCTTCGTTATAAGAACTTCCTTTGAACATTTTGGAAGGGGCACCGTAAACCTCCCTGTGCTGCATACGACCATGAGTTTAAAGTGTGGGTCCTCCCCAAAGAAAACTCCAAAATAAAATAATGTCAGATGTGAAATTCTGTTTGATGGAAATTGAGGTACTCCAAAATGCGTTTCACCTGTACAGGGCGCTGTTAATTATTTTTAAAGTGTCAAGTGACTAGCATTGACCCAAACGTCATGTACATGTCAATAAGAACAAAACACAACAACTAGGCAACTCATCGATCGGAATACACAATCACACCCATTCCCATTCTTCGTTCTCAGTTGACCCCAAGGCTTCTGTGACCTGTCTGAGAAGCACTAACCTAACCAAAGGGTTACCACAGATTAGTGCGTAGCGCTTAGAAATTTTCGGGCTGAAAGTATCTCCCTCATTGTTGAAAATTGGTCCACATGCTTTACTGCAGATACTGATCGTCTTTTGAGTATTTCTGTTAACTAGGCCTCAAAAATAACGCGATTAGATCTTGTTAATTGAAACAATGTCAGTGATATAGAGAATATGGAAAAAGGACGAAACCTCTAGGATATGCATGTACAACCACGGGCCAGTATTAATACCACATTATACCCTACGACAAGTTTACCATGCGTCATAATCCACATGACATTCCTCATAGCAGCTTCCTTGGTACATACTATCAGTAATTAAAATTCACGAAAGTTCCTCCCGCGTAACGACGTTACAGAGTTAGGAAATCAAGACTAGAAATGCAGAATCTATATTTTGGTAGTAAGAAAGGTAAGGATTTCTGTTTTAATTCAGAAGCAATTGTGAGAGCTAAGCAATTAAGGTGACTCGTTTAAGAAATACTTTCAAGGGTCTCTCATAAAGTCAAAATATCGGGGGCACGTAACCTACTTTAGAGTATAATTTAACATTTTGCACATTTAAAATATTATTAAAATAGCCAAATATTATTCTCACAGGTCTTACCACGTTCTCTGTTTAGGTCTGCGGTATGGCCCTAGGATGTTACAAAACAAACCATGGTAACCGCAGTTGTGTTACTTGCGATGTCTAAGTATACGAGAAACTAATCATTTTAGTAGTAGTGTCCGTGTACAGAGTAGATATTAGATCATGCATCATTTGACCTGTACTTCTTCTTACGTTATATACCTCGTGAATTGCCTAGAACCATCCTGTATGCAGCAATATGTTGGGAGCACCCAAACTGGGCTAAAACAAAGACACCTCATTCACAGACATGAACTACGTAATAAAGCAACACCTTTTGGATTACACTTCAGTAATTACACGAGATTTGCATTGATTGCCATCGATGAGGTGCCTTACAATAACGTAGGTCTTCTTAGACCAAAAGAAGCTGACTGGATACAAGCATTAAACGCCTGCAGCATTAATGTGCAACATTGCAGGTAGGAAGAAAAGACCTCTTCCGTCATCTATGGGCGTCTTCTTTCATCCATCCGCTCATCACTTACATATATATTTGTCCAATAATAAAATGATCTTCTTCAAGATAATCAATATTCCTTGTGTTTTTTAATGCCGAGAGGGAGTGTTAATTAATCTAAAATGATGCCTGTTTTGTGTTTAATTGTTCTATATGACTAGCTAGTGGTGTTTCCCTAGCCCATGCAAACAAACATTTGGTAATACCTATTCTAAGTAAGAAGAAATTAGACGTTAATGCCTTTAGCAACTTAACTTCAAAATAATTTTTGTCACAAAATTATAAAATAGAAGGAATATTTGAATAAGTTTTATATGGAAACTGGTGCTTTATCTGCCGTTAGTATATTATCTTCAGTTATAACAAAATATGTCATAAACTTCATTTTCCTGTTACGGGCGATTGTCTCCCACATAATGTACTGTATATACCCGTTTGTTGAATACCTGCTCATTCATACTTATGTAAGAAACACTAACTTTGTTATTTCAATTTATGTACACACTTATATGCTGCACCTGCTAATTTGCATGTAATGAGTTAAGGTAAAATCACGGTTAGTGAATACACAAGTAGTCTGCATACCTAACGAGGACTATCCTACTCTTCTTTTCGTTTTCCTGTGTTCCCAGTTAAGTTAAGCCGACTCACGCCTTTTATTCTTAGTAAAAAATCCTCAACTTCTATTAGTCCATTACGGTCAGGTGACCGTGCATTATCCTAGGATAATTGCACGGTAAATAAGAGTGAAACCATGATAAATGTAATAATACCGTATGCTACTGTTGTTGTAAGGGCTGAGACCTCTAACATGTCCAAACTTTCCTCCAAATGTACGCACTGGTGTAGGAAGCGGGGAGGCTGGGGGCGCTAGCCCCCCTCCCCCAGCGAAATTTGTAGGGGAGCGGAAGTATGCACGAAAAGCCGTTATTTGTGTCTCCTGTAAGTAATGTCAAAAATGTGCTGTAGTTAACCTTAACATTTGTCCAAGATTATGCACCAAATTGCATCTTAGAACCCACAAATATCAACAAATTTTCAAAAGGGCTAGGAAAATTCAAAATCTTGTAGTAATTTACCTTAAATTTTGTCCAAAATGATGTACCAGATTGCATCTATAGACCCTCAAACATCCACAAAATTTTCAAAGGACTAAGAAATTTAAAAAATTTAAATTTAAATTTGTCAAAAATAATGCACTAAATTGCATCTAAGAAACTCAAATATCAAAATTTTTCCAAAGGACTTTGAAATGTCAAAATGTGCAGTAGTTTACCATCCTTTAAATTTGTCAAAAATTCTCACCAAATTGCATCCAAGGGCCCTCGAATATCACAAAATTTTCCAAAGGACTAAGGAATGCCAAAAATTTGTAGTAATTTACCTTTAATTTTTCCAAAATGATGTACCAAATTGCATCTAAGGACCCTCAAATATCAAAAAATTTCCAAAGGGGGAGGGCAACACCCCCTCCCCTTGTACCCCTCCCCCGGGACAGCGATTCGAAACAAGGTTCCTCTCACCAGTCTTGAACAGCTTCCTACGCCGGCGAATGTACGTTCTACAATGCTACTATTGTTTCCAAAATTAGTACCGTAGTTTATCCTAGGCAAATTCAAACATTTGAGTTGACTCTAAAGATAAAGAATTCCCTTACAAGTTCGTTAGAATTGGAACATATTTTTAAAAACAATTTTTAAAAGACCACGCTGCTTAGGCGTAGACTAGGTGGATGGGTCACTGAATATGCATGCATGTTAATGTACACAGTATGCTCGCACTTAGTATACAGCATACCATGCTTAGGTCAAAACGAGGCGAAGTGCACGTTGCATACCAGCTCCGTGTGCAGTGCAAATGTACCGTACATACAAATGCAAAATTTCGTTGGTAACGGGTTGCCATGGATCATTTACTTCTAGTTACGTTAACAACTGCTAATTTTGTCCTGTTTTCTGCTGTTGAAGTCTTTAAAGACTGAAAGAAGAGCACTTTTTTCCAAATTTAGTTACATTCGTTGTTATATTTCATGATTTATGAATATTGTTATTGATTTCATTTTGTTTAATGGTACTTTGTTATTTGGGAAATTAATGTACATGTTTCAATGGTTGTTAATTGTGTCATCTTTTCTCGGGGTTTTGCTATCATTAAAAGTGTGTTTATTTACAAACACAAATTTTCTTTCTGTTTCTTCTTTTTCATCAGAAACTTATGTATGAATGAACAGGGTTTATCAAGGCTGGTCCTGTGCATTAAACAGAGAGTAAACACTTCGGGGGTGATTCTGTCGCTGGGTGCACTCTGACTTCACCCTCGTGCATCGCTTGCATTAACTCCCGATCGTGCATTATCCTCTACTTACTGCACGGTCCAGCGTTGATTAAGCGTTTATTACATAGCGTTAAGCTTTTTTTCGTTTACGCTTTTAGTATTGTCAGGGCCGTAGCCTGCTGGGCAGGGGAAAGTGGGCATTTGCCCCCTGAGATTTTTAAATCGTAAATGAAATTTGGCCTACTTGAGATAAAAATACTGAAATGCTGAAAATTTCCTTGTCTTAGTTTTGATTTCAAGGTCTTCAAATCCTCGGGAACTGCATAGAAGGGTTCTTTCTTCTCCAAAATTTTCCGTGGAGTTTCCCTGAACCCCGCAGTAGACGCGTTCTTATGCGAGTTTCTCTTCCTGACGAATGAAACATCTTCCTCCTACAAGATACACCGCTTAAACACACCTGTCCAGCATTTGCGCTCGCTATATATAAAATAGCCTATAACTACCTTTTATTTTAAGCTAAACTCAATTAGCTAGTAAAGAAACTTCTAATGTAAGGGGTGTAAATAATCACCGAAAACTTATTTTGAAACAACAGGTAAATCTCACAAAAGCATTCTCTTATTTCACTTCAACTAGTATATTTCATGATATGTTAGATTTTAAATATTGCATATTCAAGGTAAACCAAGGAGTTACTCGTTCAGTAAACAAATCAGTAAGGAACATATTGTAACATGATTCTCAAAGCCATGTATGAAACAAGATACCTGCGTGCTCTTATTCAAATTGAGGTGACCGTGTTTTCCCTTAAAATAAAAACCTAACTTTTCTTCTTGTAACCTAACTTTGTGCTAAAGGATGAGATTTAAACGTAAAGATCTTTTACATGTAACTTTAGGGTCTACAATGTAACATTTCCCCACATAGAGAGACATTTCGAAGTATTTTTTTCCTACAAGGCCTACGCTATGGCTACGTTCCAACCAATGTTGGTTCCCCAGTGGCGTAGGCTACTAAGAGCGCGGGGGAAACACCAGTTCTGGGAACCAGCCTTCTTACTTATAAATAATTATAATCTCTGATCAGGTTATTAGTCCAGATCTTTACCATAAATAACATCAATTTGGATCTTGGAAAACTTTCTCAAAGAGCAGGGATGTCATCCCTCCCCTGAGGCAACATCACCTTCAATTACTCCCTACCAAAATATAAACAAAATTCACTAAATAATGAGGATTCCTAAACATTTATTCAGTTCAACGCTTTAAAAGGCTTTACCCAAAGATAACATAATTTTTCATACAAAGCACTTCACAAATACAGCAATTTCTTAAAGAGTATAGAGTGTCATCCCCTTCCCTTAGATAGCACCTCTTGATTTCTGTCCAGTCTAAATATAGGAATTATATCACCAGATAATGATTAGTTGTAAAGATATAATCAGTTCAAAGCTTTGCCAACGATAGTACAATTTTGCACCTTACCGGGCCTAACATATACCCATTCCATTGGTACCATCCCCCGGGATGGCACTCATGCATAGGTGGAAAGGAAAGTCCTCCCGGGTATGAAAAGTTTCCGGAAGTTTCCTGAAATAACCAGATACAGATTCTTGTTCATATTTTAACATGAAACCTAACTGACACATTGTCATGCTCGTCGCCGAGGGTTGAGAGGTGTTATAAATTTTTATTCCCCTGGCCACTGGCAATGTTGTGGCAGTGGAGGAAAACCCCCGGTCTGTAGATGTAACAGACGACAAATCTCTTTTGTGTTAACATCCTAATCCAAGGTAAGTCAAGAAAGATACAAGCGATCAGCAGCATAACGTAAGGCGATCGCCCCACTTGTCGTCCTGGGATGGTCGTTCGGTACATTTGCTGATCTTGTCGGTACATCCGCCGACAGAAAGTGTTCCACATGGCTCTCCATCAGGTCCGTAGGCAGTAAACTCTGTAACGATTCTTTGTATAATTTCAATAAATTTTCGCGCGCTACGCGCTCTTATCTTCAGTTCTATCCAGCTGTAACGTCTGCCATATCCAACATACTGAATTTATTCAACGTTAAAGTTTCCACAAATATTGTAGTCGTGATTCAATAGAAATACGGAAATGAAACGTTGCGAAATTCTAACCTCTTTTTCCTGTCTTTTGGAAGATTCTTCAACCTAATCATCGTGGCAAATATATGTTGTAAGGAAAAAGATTTTTCAGTTTAGTCTGTTAGCCTAAATGGGTAAGTTGAAAAATGTACTCCCCGAAGAAGACCATGCAGTTGTACCATCAAAACTCTTGGTTTGCCCTTAAGAAGGGCAGATTTTTTAATAAAAACAAAACTTTTTCAACTTTTCTTAATGAAAACAAAAATATGAAATCTTTTACAATATAACCCCAATTTTTTTCGGCGCGCTTCGCCCCTTATGTTTTGCGATCGGCATCATTTCGGCAACCTATCGTTTCCGTCGGGGCTTAGAGTAGCTGGCCCATCCTACCTGAGCCTGTATGCAGTTTTTCCTTTGGGCAATGAAGTATACCCCCAAATATTGAAACGTTTAGCACCATTGTGCATCTGGTCCTCCTCCACTTAGACCCCTCTCCAGGATAAGAGAAAAGTTTTAGGCCAGATATCCCCCACTTCCAAAATCAAATCGACGCCCCTAGTCATTGATATTTTGTAGTTTTATGAACTACGAAGGTGTCGGAAAATATTGTAAGATTTGGGGTGGATAGGAAGGGGGGGGGGAGTCACGAGTTCGTTGTGACTTGTTAAGTGATAACCCTATGACAAAATGTCTGTACATTCACTACATGCTGTCTGTACGTTTACCTTATTTTCATCCCTGCCCTGCCCCCCACTTCTATCACCCCAGTTACGCTACTGCAAGCGATGAATTAATGAGTGACCTTGGCGGTACAAACCTTACTTCAAAGCGATCTATCTCCATTCAAATAACAACTTCCTGGTTTCGGTAATAGTGCAAAACAGTTGCCTGGTTACTGTCAGCAGGTGTCTCCACCAACGGAAACTTTTATTATTGATTTTGACAACATACCAAAATGCAAGATGTTACGTCCAAACAGAAATTATAAGGTGTGACTCAGCTATACATGACGGGCACCAAAACATGCGTTTTGCTTTTTCACCGGTATACCGAAATTTATGACATATCGAAGGGAATTATCTGTATTTTAGCTTGTTACAATTGCAACTGCCTTGAATCTAGATGATTGTCTGAAAAGTATTACATGACTCTTTCTATTTATAACAATATGTCTTTTCAGGCAATGTAACATTAGTCTCTTTCAAATTTCTTTCACATCAAAGAAGTTTCTCCAATTCAGCGGAATTTCTTAGTTTACCCTGTCTTTTCTGGCAGCATTTTTCCTTCCTCTTGCGATACAGAGGCCTATGATTTGTGGAAAACCTCACAACTAACCGGGACAAGGCTATATTCATGATGGTGCTTTTTCAGCTCCTGATGGTGCTTTTTCAGCTCCGCAAGCGTAGATGAAGTGCTGAGTGTTTTTCGAACGGTGAGGGGATCATGCTGCCATGGGCTACCACAAGACCCTGGTGTGATTCAGCGTAATTTTAGTGGGATCCAGACTGAGGGGAAATTCCCGAAATGCCTAAGACGGTAATAGGATGCAGACTCTAGCATGGAGCTTTGAGCTTACTTCTTTGTGCTAGAAAAGTAGAAAAGTTCACAGTACTTTTGTGCCAAAATCTTGATAAGTGATACAGCGTTTACCGTGAGAATTACGTGCGAAGCGCGCCGATTTGTTTTTTTTTTGGGGGGGGTATAGCCTATTTCATGGTCTAAAGGAAAACTGCATGCATGTTCAGCCAGGAGTGGTGACATTAATTTGACGACATGAAGGCCAATCGCCATATCTTTTACTCTTACCGCCAGTCCAATGCAAAACATGCAATGGGTTGCTGAAAGGAAGCAAAGCACGAAATGTAAGGCGCGCGAAGCGCTCCGAAGAAAGTGGGGTTGTGTTGAAAAAGATTTCTTACTTTTGTTTTCATTAAGAAAAGTAGCTTGGAAAAAAATGGACTTTTATTGAAGAATCTGCCCTTCATAAGGGCAAACCAAGAAATTTGATGGGACGACTGCATGGTCGTCGTCGGGTATTACCCATTAAGGATCCACGACGAAACTGAGAAATCTTCTTTCATACAAAATATGCCACGATGATGAGGCTGAAGAAAGAATCTTTCAAAGGATAGGAAAAAGATGTTAAAACTTCGCAACGATGCATTTTCTTGTTTCTCTAGAACCACGAATACATGCAAGAACAGTATTTGTGGAATATTTAACGTTGAATAAATCCAATGTTTTTGAAATGGCGAGCGTTACCGGAAGATAGAACTGAAGATGAAAGCGCGCAGAGCGCGCGATTTTTTTTCAAGTAATGATTAATGCAGAACTTACTGCCTACTGGCCTGTTAAAGAGCCATGTGGAATACTTTCTGAGCATATGTCTTCACCACTAGTCAGTACTAGCCTATACAAAATTTGAGACATTCTTTGGGGGGGGGCTAGGAAAAATTTTGGGGGGAGTAAAGCCCCCTAACCCCCCGTAGAACCACCCTGGTTGCATTGTGATAACACGTTAAGTTGTTTCTCAGTAAACTGAAGAAGTGTTGTTGGGTGGATTCAAGAATGGAAGTGCCCAACTTCACTGTCATTTTATAAGCTGACCTGAGCACTGATCTTTAACAGTATGACAGTTTATGCAAGCGGGGGTATCGTTTGTAATATTATGGACATGGAAATGGCTACAATGAATTTTGGGGTCCCTAACCCTAATTCCTATTACCTAACGGATCATTTCATGCAGTAGTAGTGATGCTTTTGCTGTGTGCTTGTATTTCTCTAATTTGGTAGCAATTGTTGAAACATTTTCCTTGTCATGTAAAAGGCCCCTCTTCCTTGTAACGGCTCAATCGTTTCTGATGTCACTGGTATGAGTTCCAATAGTAGTGCCAAAGTAGCATGCATGTCATGAGTAACAGGTAAAGGAAAAAGGAATACTAGATGCCATTTACAATGTTGCTGTACCAAATCCAAAATAGGAAGCGAACAAGTTCAAAACCCAGTGACTCAAAGAAACAAACAGATTCTTTCACAGTCTACAAAGAATCTGCCTATGTTAACATTGAAGCGATGAACAGAGGTGGGGGTGCTCGGCCAACCCATGGAGACTATCCCTTGAGAAGAGCTAAATTTCTGATTTGAAGAACTAGAGGAACAGTTGGTCAGTTGGGCTGAAAGAAATAAAGCAACGGCTAAATGATGGAGAACTTAACAAAAGTTACCACATAGTTTAATGGCGTATCTGTTCGATTGGTTTCATCACGAGTTCATGAATTAATCATAGGTCGTGCTTGGAATTGTTTACAACCGTAATGTTGGTAGACATTATGGTTTCAATTACCCAATCAAAGTTCCTATGACAGAAAAGTATGATATAACCATGCCTTTTCTGTATAATTTCTATGGCATTTTTTGGCAATGGATTTACTATACAACTTTGACGCATGCCTGTGACTGGACGCATGGGCGTGGATCATGGGGGACGGGGGGACGCGTCCCCCTCACTTTTTCAAAACTGATGAAAACTAAAAGTGTGATGAATTAGGAGTTAAAATATAGAATATTAATTTACAATGATTCAACAAGTACAATACTCTAATGAAAATAACAGGAAAGCTTATAGATACAAAAACAGAGTGATTTGATCGTAGTACGAGAAGCGAAAAGGGAATGGATTGTGACAATTCTGTGCACCCCGTACCGCTTGTAGCAATCAATATTTTCAAGCACATTTTGATAGCATTTACAACTGTTTTTCGATAAGTGAAGTATCTAAGCGCATATGAAAAAATAACATGGTCTCTACTAGGTTGAACACCGCCAGAAACGAGTTTTTTATGGAATTTTTCAGATCGTACGTTTTGACGGTACTTACCGAACATCAGCCAATACGATCACTGATTTTGGTTTGGGACATGACGATTATAGGCTCCCAACAACAACTTCCAATTTCCTTTTTTTTCTTCAAAGGGGGAGGGGTGTCCCCCCACTTCCATGTTTGCTGTCTTTATCCATTGCTCGAAATAAGCGACAGCATCGTAAAGCCCTTCAAACTTCAAAAATTGTTAAGTGCGCCGATGTTAAAAAAATAACCGTGATGCCCTCGTAGATTGCCGTCGGTTATGTATCACAAAATTCCACTCGCACTTGAATAAAACTACTAAAACTTAGTAATGCTAGTAAAATTAAAGAAAATATTGGAAAGTTTTGTTAAGAGTCGACTACCATACAACCGTAGAACTGTGTTTGCCATCTGCATGGACAAGGTGTACCACGGTGGTGTAAGGGAAAGATTGCCTCCAGTATCACCTTTATCAGACTTTCGAAAAGGCTCTGACATACACAGTCCTTATCACTTCCATGTCCAAATTTCATTAGATATGAGTTATAATGCTAATGGTATATGAAATATAGCAATTTACTGTTCACTTACTTCGCGCAGTGTAGTTCTGATTTACCCCTAAGACTGAGTAAAAAAACACTTAAGCAAGCAAAATGAGAAAAAAAAATTCAAATTCAATTCAAATTTAGCACCAAATGTAGCACAATTTTGCATCCAGCCTACCTCACGGGGGACACCCCCTCCCCTAAGACCCTCCCTCAGGACGGTGATTCGCAAATGGTGAAATATCCCCCATCTTTGGAGATGGATCCACGCCCCTGCCTGAACGAATGCGACAACAAAAACAGCAGCGGAAGCAATAACAAGCAGTCAGAAAAAAACAGCGTTGCTTTAGTTCTAGTTAAACTGCCAATCATAGGAATATGGGTGCAGTTCCCTAAAAACACTTGCCAATTGCTACCAAGTAACCTTGTATAGGCCTATTTTCAGTGTATTTACTAACGCTCTTTGTGGAAGGCGTCAAGTGACCTTGCTGCAAGTTAAGTTGAAAATCCCCCCCCCCCCCTCCATGTGACCTTTTTTTTTGCTTAAGTGATCAAGAGTGCGTGAGATGTTGATGCAAAGGAAGATGAAAAAAATGCCACGAGATCAATATAATATGGAACACAACGTGATGTGAATACATGCGTCATGTGAATATAAAGCACAACGGGGAGTTCCAGTTTCTAAATATAGAACAAAGCAGGCGCGTGTCTATAACGCCCCGTGACTAACGTTGCAGGCTTTATACCGTCAGACATGAAATGACAACTTATATTGTGCAACTGTTAGAGTGGTACACACATACTTTAAATGTACATCTAGACATGATCTCTCGGCAATATTTCAATGAGAAATCCAGGGAGGATGTAGTTGGATGTTGGAAAGACCAGAAATTCGGATAAATAGTCTCCTGTCTGTCACTGCTTTTCCTCAGTAACTATGCAAATACGTCCGTAAAAAGGTCACTTGAGTCGTGCAAGTAGCACAAATTTGGTGCTTAAAGTGCAATACGTTTAAGGTAAGTGTAAAACTGCCCTTTCCTACCTTTTACTGTCATGGTACAGTAGACAAGATTTGAATATCATGAAGACAAATGCTTTTAAATTAGTTTGTTTTTATTATAAGAACTGAGTGGCACCAAGACGCCTCTTTGATTTGTAAGAAAAATCGCCTTATGCATTCCCTATATATAAAGTCATGGACATATAATGACAACATAGCCACGAAAAACAAGCAGAAGAGAGATTAACTGTATAGTAGTGTGTACAGGGCCGTAGCTAGGGTCATATGTTTAGGGGGTGTGAAGGTCCCAAATTCCGACTGGCAAGATGTTTTTTCAACTGAGCGGCAGCGTGTTTAGGGCACTTTTTTACGCACCCTGCGTTTTTTGTATACATCAGTGGGGATCTTTCCTTTGTCACTACATAAAGGTGCCATCCTGAGGGAGTGGTCTAAGGGGAGGGGTGTGCCCTCCCCTTTTTAAGAAATTTTTGTAAATGCAAAGTTGCTTAGATGCAAGATGGTGCTGTCTTTGGGACATTTTTTGAGCTGCTCATATCAGGCGCGATGGAACGGAAACATATAGGAGGGCTGAATGCTAGGAAGACTATCTAAGCGGAGCGCCACCATCAGTTGGCGCGGAGCGTACAAGAAAATTTTTGGATTGACAAACCCTTCAGATGGCCGGAAACAGTACTTCCCTAGTGTTCTAAGCTGCATGTACCCAGCGTTGAAATATGGATCTCGTGTCTGCACAAGGGCCGTCCTGGGGAGGGGTCTAAGGGGAGACGGAATTTTTTTATTAATTTAAGGTTTCCGGCCTAGATGCAAAATGGTGCTATATTTGAGATATTTTTTGAGCTGCTCATATATGGCTGGGAAATGTCGATAATTTCTGACTGGGTGAAAGAAGAGAGAAAGTTGTCTTAGAGTAAAATACGCTGTTAACAAACCTCCTGAAGACCCCCCTTTTTTGGCCTCTTTATTGTCTTTTATTTGAACATTTTTTCGTAAAAATACGTGCATGGAGTCAACAGAAACATTCTTGGACTATTACGAAGATTTTCCTTTCCTTCAATGTGCACTATAAAAAGGTATCTAAGGCTGGCAGATACCTGGAAGCTCTGGATCAATTATATAAAATTGGACAAAAACATAATACTTCTTACCTGTCATCTAAATGATAATGTAGATAGAATATGACGCCAAGCACTTTACATCTATCGGATTTTTACTAATTTTGAACGAAAAACCCAAGACGAATGGCTTCCAATCTAATAGGTGTAGCAAAAGGAATCAAGGACTAAAAAGCGCATTTCAGAATGCTTTTTGGTAGTATGTGTATTAACAATCACCATCTATATCGATAATGGCTGCGCGCGAAGCGCTTGGCAATTTTTTTTTTGAAAAAGGTATAGCGTCATATACGTACTTTCAACCATCCACAGTACGCTACAAATTAGATTGAAAGATCCCATATTGATGCGAGGTCCTACAGGTGTTTGGAGATGTATCTCTTTTTTCGGAAAGTGTTGTGATAGGAATAGTTCCATGTATAATTACCTTAATTACCTTTATAATAGTAATGAGATGAAGCGCAAACCGTGACACATGCGCACGAAGCGCGCCGAAATTTTTCATTAACTAAGATGTTTAAAGACAGTTTTAATTCGATTTTACGTGAAGAGAATAATGTGTGGTATTATTCTCACTTGTTCTAGTCGGAAAATAGATACAAAGTTAACATAGGCTCAGTCGGAAAATTATGCTAGACTGAGGAATCAGAAATTCCAACTGGTATTTCAGATTTTCCGACTACCGTCGCTCTGACGAACTTTGGGGGGTGTCTATCCCCACACCCCCGGTCGCAAAGGCCCTGAGTGTGTATAGATAAATTTGCACCACTTATACGAGGGCGGCGTTTCCAATTTTCATTTCAATCCAATAAATCATAACCCTACGGAGTATAAATTAAAAGACAAAATGTCCTTTCATAGCCTTAACTTGCACTTTTTTGTGCAAATGCAGGGACCATGCAGTTAAACTGTAAGCACTTTGTAGGTACAATTTTGGTACAAAGCAGGTGTAATTTCAGAAGAACATGTTAACGTGATGAGTGATTGTGAGATCTGAGAAGATTTGCACCACATCTGTTCCTTGATTCCCCTCTGATCAGTCCGGGAGATTCTCCCGTTTGGGGGAAAACCAAAATTTTCCCAAACGAGGGGAAAACTTATGCAACACATCTTATAGGCTTGCCAGCCTAACAACAGCAAGGTTATGCAAGAATGAAAACCATTCAGTAACTCAAAAACGGCGTGGTGAACCACCAATTAGGACGTGCCTTTTCTTTAGCAATGACAACAAACCTTCCAAATATACATTTAATTCATTACGTTAGACCGACAATTTTCGCAAGAGGGTTCCAAAACCCATTCGCCTCTGACAAAGTACACAAAGAACCCGTGTGATTGTTGGTAAAACAGACAAAATGACGAGGCCTATGACTAGGTTTTTCTCCCGATAGGGAGAAAAGTAAATCCTCCCGAATGGGGGAATCTTTTGAACTGTTGATTCATGAGGAAAAATTAATAAAGAATATTGAAATCGTCATCAACAGGGCTATCACCATTGGCAACCATATATATATGTATATCGTGTCCAAAGTATTTCTGAATAAGAAAAATATCTGGTTCAATGTTGTGAACAGGTCTCTTGGTGATAAAGCATTTAAGTCACGATAGTGGCTATAAATGATTACCTTCCATAGTGTTTCAGTCTTCTTAGTTATGGCTAATTGCAGGAGTACATAGGCTGAATAATGCATTTGTGTAATCTGATACTACAAAACACATGCTATTATTACGTGGAGCGAAAAATGGGAGCAAAATATTAAACCCAAAGCTTTATCGGGCACAAAGTAAATATGTCATTTAAAATGAGATTTACTGCAAGTCAGTTTGTTTAGGTAAATAACAATTTCCTTGAAGATTATTCCAATAACAATATCACGACAGTTTAAGGGAATATGGTAGCTGCAATTAGGCTAAAAATTTTGCCCTTCGCTTTTTAATGGTATTGAAATGTAGTTCTCCCTTTCCCCTCTAAGGGAGGAAGAGCCTGTCTGTTGAAACCAAGGGTGTATCAAAAACTGTCTTTATTGGTGATATACAGTGACAGTATCAAGGCGGAGCGTCACCCATCAATTGGCCTGGGGTGTCCAAATTTTTTATTTCCACAAAACCTACCCTTTAGGGCCCCGAAAGTTGTACTTCCTAGGGCTTAAACATTTTAAGTTTTGTTATCTCATCTCTTCAAAATTACTAAATTAGGGTCCTTTTATTCTGCTAATTCCTTTTGCAGAAACAACACAGTCTAGGATTTCAAGCTACTTTGTGGGTTGTGCTTGGAATTTTTCAGAGAAGGATTTATAAAGTGATCTGTATTTTTCTTTAGAAACGTACTCGCACTTTGCAGAAGACACCGTAGTTTTAGCGGATTGTCCAACAAACCTTGAAGGAATTTTTCGATGATGAAATGGAAAAGGAAGAGCATTCGACATGAAAATGAACGTATTAGCAGACAATTACTGCAAATATCAAAGTAGATGAATAGGAAGTGGATAATGTTAAACGAGTGCTTTACCGCGGTAATTTGGTCATAATCAATGGCAAGAGTGATGCCAAAATACAGCAAACGATAACACGGCACTTGCTAAAGCCGCATTCAAATGAAGAAAAAGTCACTTTAATTTGCACATGTGGGTACCTGTGCACCGGGTCGATCCTTCCTTTGACACCGTATGCAGGTGCCATCCTGAGGGAGGGTCTAAGGGGAGGGGGTTCCCTGACTCCCTCTTTAAAAATGTTCCTTCTTTGAAGGTGGTTTAGATGCCAAATGATGCTATCTATTAAAAACCTTTCAACTTATTGCATACGTAGTACATAACGCATTTCGCAAATTCTTCCTATGCAAGAACTTGTCAAGAGCGCTTTTCAATATTGATTAGGTGCGCATTCAAGCATTGGTAAACAGCCATAAAGGTTGACATGTGATCACAGTTTATCTCATATTAAACTAAAGGTGATCTAACCTTCAGTGACCATGAGTAATTTGATCCCTTTTTATCAGTACTGGTTTCAGGGGCAGGATGTGTTGTTAGTTGTACTGTAAGCCCCCAGGTGCTTGGCTACTGTTGTACCAGAATGGTCAGCAAAGCTTTAAAGGAAAAAGAAATATTGCTTTCTAAGTAGATACATATGATTAAGCAACAAATTATAAATAAGTAGCAGCAAACAGCTTTATTGTAGCTTGTTCCATTCTAGAGATATGACTATTTATTGCAATGACATGGTGCCACCATAAGATGACTTAGAGCAAGTCTATAATGTCCTATCAGAGCTACATTAGGGCAAATTTGTAATGTATATCTTTTTTCTTCTTTGTACCTTTTTTCATTTTAGGAAATGAAATAAAAAAAAATGTGCATCCTTTCTAAATATTTACAGCCTGAGCAATAAATAGTTTAGACAGAAACTTGAGAGTACCTATGGTAACAAAGAAATTATTGAGACAGATTTTAAAGAACTTCATAGAAAATGCGTAATTTTTGTGGCTCTATGACATCATAACAGACTTGCTACAAGTCATAATTTTTTTGCAAATGGTGTCACCCTGTCATTGCAATAAATAGTTATATCTCTAGAACGGAACAAGCTATAATAAAACTGTTTGCAGCTACTTGTTTGTAATTTGTTGTTTTATCATATGTACCTACTTAGAAAGCAGTATTTCTTTGGCCTTGAACAAAGCTGCTGCTCACTGGAGCAACAAATTGAAGGGATTAACCAGTGGTCGCGTACTTTAATTGTGGACAGCAGTTTTTACCTGAATACTGGGGTAGCTATGACTGATTTCAGCAAAGACAAATTTTGCGTCATGTTCTTATTTATTATTTAGAGATAGTTTGGCTGTGGCACGACACCCGTAATACAAAACATGTAAAACGACAAATACACACTTCCCATCTCTCACATTTTTACAAATGCATTTAATCCTATGTGCTACTCCTGCCGGGTCCCTATAGAGGATGGAGATTTAAAGATTGTCAGAATATTATTGTATTAATGACCTAATGATGATAAAGAGAGATGTGCGAACTGTGAAAAGTGCGCTTGAAGTGCGCCATTGTATTGACAGCACATCGTTTGATAACTTGGGCAATCTAATGGATGACGATCTGACTTAACCAAGTACAAGGCCTAGGTCAGGCTGATGGTAATGACTAATGGAATAATTTTCACTGGTATTTGAGTGGGTACATGATCACACTTCAGTGACTCAACGTGACTGAAGAGGGTCTCGAGAAGGTTGAAGTGGCATTTTCTAAGAATAACGTACTCAACAAAACCTCATTCACCATTTTTATTTATACCATGTTTATTTCCACACGATATGAGATTATCTTAAGCGACGAATAACGAATAACGTACAGACTATTGTTTCAAGACAGTTGGTGAACATAAATCAAAAGACTTGTGCTTAGTTTGTCGACTTAAGCTGCGAAAAACAGTTGTAGCATGCAACACTAGTAAAAGAGACTCATCCGAACTCTGTGTAGAATGCAACGTAGAATAAGAGTTTACGGAAATTATACATTGAATAATAAAAGAGTAATACTCAATTATCTTTAGAAATACTGAGATATGTGATCACATTTGAATGGCTTAAACGCAGTCGTCTTCATGAAGACAACATTACTAGACGAAAAATCTACGAGGACTAATAATTTAGGAGTAAATATGTTTTGTTGAAAATATAAGTCTGAAGGGGGTCTTTGGTCTGCTACCTGGATTTAAAGCTACGTTATTCGGGGTCGGTGCATTGGGCAAATACTCAATTGAAAAAATGGTGGACCGGTGAGGTTAAGAAAATTGTCACATGTCAGTGCATCGAAAAGCTTAGAAAGATTTCTAGATAGAAACTCTGTGATCACATTGGTTACATTGACCGGCTTCATCACTCAGTCAATTTTAGTGTGGTTTTTGAATCCTTTCGTTTGGGTGTAGACATCTTTGCACCCAAATGTATTGAAAATGTATTGCAATATTTAGCAGTATAGAGGATGCGTTCGATCGGTTCGAGAACGTACGTAGCAGATGCATCTACGTGGTAAGCAATGAAATAACAATCTTTACTTGCCTAGTATGGTACTATTGACTGGAATTCATCTTTCTATGAATGGAAAAATCGACCTCTTGTTGAAACATATTTCAGCAGAGGAAAAGTTGCTTTTTTCTTCATTGGAGGTGGCTTAGATGCAAAATGGTGCTATCTTTTACAAACCTTTCAACTAATTACTTACTTAAAAGTTCTTACTATTTAGAGATATATTGACTGTGGCATGGCATCCGTAAACAAAACATGTATAACAGGAGCGTAGCCAGGAATTTGCAGAGGAGGGGGCAAAGCCTGTAGGCAAACTATCAAAGTCTAGTGCCACTATAGGTTTGTGCGAAGCGTACAAGAAAGTTTTGGCCGAAAATGCCACCCAGAGCGCTGGATGTGGCACTTCCCAGGCCTTAAAAATTGCATCTAAACATTTTTTATTCTGAGTTACTAGTGATATCATAAAATATTAAAAAATACAAAAATATGCTCAAGGAGGGGGCCGCTTCCCCCTTCGCTTCTGGCTATGCGCGTGATGTATAGCGACATACTCACACTTCCGATCATTCACATTTTACCCGATCATTCACATTTTACTACAAATTTAATCTTATGTGCTACTCTTTATATTAGAATACTCTATGATCCTCTATTGATGCGGGGTTCCTACAGAGGTTGGATATGTACCTCTTATTTTGGAAACGTATTGTGGTCAGAATAATGCATTTTTGCTCAAATCGTGATAATGAGATATGTGCAAACTGTGGCAAATTCACTCGAAGCGCGCCAAAATTTTGCATTATTTTATGTTCTTTTCCATAACATAAGTTGCGTGCAGACTCTTCAAGGAGACACTTTCCCCAGCAAAATGTATATGACAATTAGAGGTAGAGTCTTCAGTCTGGTAATCTGTAAAAGCTTTCAATTTCATAAAATGTGTCTCCCCTGATTCCTTTGTTCTGCATTGTTGCAATGTTGTGTCCCTCTTCAATGACTGCCATGTACACGAACAATCCGCGTGATTATAAAATCCTAATTGATGAATAATGCGAATATGTTTAAGACGAACAAATAATAAACACAGCTTTGTGATAAAGACGGAAGCACGCATAGCGAGAGTAAATGTTGGTAGTTTGCGAAGGATTTAAGAGGATTTTGATAGTTTTTGGAACAACTTATGCAAAAAAAGAAAGACTAAAACAGATCCATCACCCAGTCAGAAACACACCTCACCGTACCTCTTTCAGAAACCTATAGCTTTTACGGCCTTTGAAGTCTCATTTAAAAAAATCGGAAAATTTTCGGAAACCAATTGAGGGCTTCATGTCCCTCGTCCAGGTACCACTGGCAAGATGACGCAAAGGAAAGAGAAAAGCATTGCATCATCCTCGAAAATGATCGAAAAATGTTCCTTTAATGAATCTTAATCAACAAGCAACTTCTTTCATCACCTTATCCAGTGAAGAGGGCACCCATCCTTTGTAATGGCTATCTAAAGTCGCATATCAAACCGTCTTTCTCAACATTTTACTCATAGTTACAAGGTACTTACACGATTTTAATTGAGCGTGGCTGTGTTGCAGTCACATAATAATGACAACACGTAGCTTACATAAAAGCCCTGTCGTCGCGAACACCAGGCACCTCTAATAAATATCAACACACATGAGGACATGACCGTACGCCGGAAATTTTCGGCGGGGGGGGGGGCTCTTTAAGAGGTAGAGGAAAATAAGAAAATATCCTCAAGATAAGGTGAACTCCTCCGCCCCTCATTGTTACTAGCCCCTCCCATTTTGCCGGAAAGGACACTTTCCGTGCTTTAAAACTTGCATCTAAACAAACTTTATTCAAATTTCGAACATTTACATAGATCTTTGTGATAAAAAGTACTCTGAAATTTCTTGGAGGCAACTGCCCCTATTGCCCTCGATGCATACGGTCATAGCAACACAAGAATTAATTTTTCAGTGATAATAATGCAGGGCATGAGTACAGAATATATCAAAGCCATGCATATATATATATATATTTATTGGAAATAATATTAATATATATATATAAATATATATATATATATATTAAATCACCTATTAATCTCTTTTATTCTGCTTTTACCGTCTTCTCAGGCATCTTTCCCCCTCTTGCTCCCTCCCCTTTCTCCTTCTCTTACTTCTCTCTTCTTTTTCCAGTGCTGTTTTTTGTGTTTTGTCATTTACCAATTGGGAGGGGGATGCCCCGACCCCTGGATACGCAACTGACTGAAAACATGTACCGAACAGACACCAATGGAATACTTCTCAGCGCATCTTTTATCATATTTATCTATAGGAAAGCAAAATTAATATCTGGAAAAGCATTCTCCCACTCTGTAAAGTACTATGGACCTTGAGAGAAACCACGGAGTATTGATATACTAGTACTCCACAACATTGATGTTTAAGGGAAATTTTCAGCCATGCCCCCATTGTGACCCCTTCCTCCTCAAAATTGATGGTTAGCTTTATTTGTGTCTGGCGCTAGCTATAGGATTTTGACCTTACATGTAGCTATGAAACAGTTACAAGGTACCTCGACGTCTTTTGGGGCAACTACTGTTGTTTGCTACAACTGATGGATTCACGTATTGCAATAAAATACAACGAAAAATTTTTCTCGCGGTTCTTTTCTAACAATTAAACCATCAACAGTTAGTACACCCTTCTTACAATACCTGATCAGGTAAGGGAACTAAGTGCTTATTTATCCGTGACAATTTTTCCGTCATTCTTCGAACAAGCACATTGGTTGCTCGATACGTACTTCCATCCTGCAAGACAGACCTGTATGTCTTATCAATACAGTCCTAGGGGCGGTCGCCTCCTGACGGATTCAGATGGCCAGTCGGCGCCCTTTTTAGGTTTTTAAAGTACTTTATTTTTGCACCACTGTTGTGATTGCTTCCAAGCATCGTGATTTAATTTTTTATATTAGGCACAGATAACAAAATGCCCAAAAAGCGGCTGTTTTCTGTACTATATTCTTATGAGAAGGGTTATCTTCTGTGATCTGTAGGAGGTAGGTTCAGCCCAAACTTGTCTACACGCTATATACGCACTAATGTGCTGCTTAGGTCATTGCTTTCCAACAGGGCGTGACAAAAATAATTCGACCTCACAGGCCTAAGGAAGATGTTGAGAAGGGCGCAAAGAAACTGTTGCAAAATAGTCTTGCTCCCGTCCGGGATAAATGTCAACATGATCAGTAAAAATAATCTATGCAGATCCCAAAAATCTCCCAAAACTGTGTCACAAAACATTTGAAAGAGCCTTCTGGTTAAAATAAAATAAAACTGTTGTCCTAATGGGAATTGCTCTGAGTGCTAGACTCATATCTAATGAGCAGCTTCCTTTTTTCCTTTCCTGCAAGTGATCATTTTCAACGGTACATGTGCATGATAGCCGGCTCGTTTATTCCGTAAATGCAGAGTGGTCACCTAACAATATATGATAATGCCACAGAAGTGCTTCTTTCTTTACTTTCTTGATTCCTCAATGTCAGAAAATCACATCTAATAAAGTTCACTTTCATTTTTCATGAAGGAGATACTTCTAGAGGGCCAGGTAGCCTTCCGCCTTGGCCATTTCCAACAATGCACTTACTAACTAGCTGTTGCAAAGTGGTCACATAATGATATACATAATGATAAACGATTTCATGAAAACGTATGGTTTTTGTGTTCTTATCTTGATTTCCTGATGCCAAATATTTACATCTAACCAGCAATTAATTTCCCAAATTTTGCACTTTCAGGTTTCTTGCCTTTGGCTCTAGCAGATTCAATCCTTTTCCTCAAAAAGTAAGTCCGTTTTTACGTAAAATCTTGAATCTGGGCCTGACAAAAAACAAAATATTTATGGTCGCCTTTATACTAGAATGTGAAAGTAAAGGATTGAAAGTGGAAACATGTTTTAATGGAAATACTTGGGGCGGAGGAATGGCAAAGTAATTTTCTACCAAGTGGGGAAATCTGAAAGAAAAGTCTGAAAAGCCGTAACCTAGATCGCGTTGAGACATATGGTATTTGCGTTTTTCAAAGCCCCTCTGCAGGCCATTCTCGGCACACTGACCGAATTCCCTAGTTCCGCCATTGTTCAGATTGGGCTTAAAAGTCAACCTACCACAACTAGTGTAAGTATAGCTGTATTTGCAATATGATTCTTGCTGTCAGGCTGTGATAAAATTATAAGATTTGTTAATTGCGCTATGAATCTTCTCCTTACATATTTGAGTACCAAAATGGTTTGTTTCGGACGCAATAATGTACCAGCCTAAAGAATTGCTCAACTCCTGACAGTTTAAAGATTTGGAAACTTTTGATCAATTTTCCGTTTTTATGATTACGATTACCCCCATCTATTAACCGACGAATCGGAAAAACTTTAAAGTTAGACAAGATATAAATCTTGAAATTGCACTCGTCTTAGACGTAATAACGGAGGGTAATATAAAGTTAACTTTGATGAAAATATCGGGGAACTTTGAAATGTAACTTTCAGGAAGGAACTTGCCAAAGAAGTAAACCAGAAGCAAACCGTAGCGAAAACCCAAAAAGTATTATCGCTTATCAAATGTAAATAATGCACAAATTGTAGGTATTGATGGTATTTACTGCTTGGAAAGATAACATTTTTATATCAAATGCGTCTGCATCAAATATTTCGTTTAACTTTTCTTACCTATTTCATGATTCTTTATAATGGTTCAGTTTTTAAATAGTATTTGCATTAGTACTCCTTATTGCCGTGTAATACTGTTGACGACCTTTATCGATATCTTCAAAGTGATATTGCAAGTGATCATTTTATATTGCTAGTAACTTCTATGAAACTTAGTACTTGTGGTGTACTGTTCATTATACAGCATTACAATAATTTCAACTAGAAAACTCGTTTGATGTTGAAGGCATTTCATGTATTCCAGGATACACTCTACACCGATCTAAGTCATTCGTGTCCCCAATCTGGGTATATTTGACTATTTAGGATTTATCTGGCCATATCAAGACAGACATGACTTTGCAAAGCACTTTCTAGATACACGAATCAAGTTCTATATGGTCAAACCAAGAATAATACTACTTAATGTAAGTCCATGCCAGATATGAAAATCAAGTCAGATATAACAAAACCTGTTTTGATTTGATATTCATTGCAGTTGGGAACCGACAGTAGGAAGTACTATTGGATACGACAATATGGCAGAACTTGTTGCTGGTTTTTCAAAACTGAACCTGGAGGAAGGCAACGGCTGTTACAAACAACACAAAGAAGGCAAATGCGTCACGTGTGACGCCTTAAAGGAAACTAAGAGTTTTCGATGCAACTTTTCAGGTGAAACATATAAGATCGAACATAGTCTGACGTGTAATTCAAAAGGGGTAGTTTATTTAATTAATTGTTTAGATTGCAGTAAACAATACATTGGTAAGACTCGAACAGAACTAAGCACTCGACATGGTCAACACAAGCATGAAATGAAGAATGGAACATCTCCTTTGGGAAAACACTTTCACAAGTCTGATTGCAAGGACTTTGAACTCATCGCCATTGACCAGTATAAAGAAGATTCTAAGGAAACTTTAAGAGAACTAGAATCGCATTGGATAAAAACCCTAAAAACAAAAGAACATGGTATCAATGTCCAGAAGTAATAAAAACGTTAAAAATTCGCTTCTGTCCCTTTTTGTAAGTGAAGTATAGTTTCATAGAATTATAATTTGGTAGCCACAAATCGAAAAAATCGCAACAGTTCAATAGAGTAACGATCCCTTATAATTTTCTTGTTATTATTGATTTCTACTTAGTTTGCTGTATAGAACTTAAAATATTGTAGACAAAGGAAAATGAAATGGTATCTATAGCAAAGACTTGTTTTGAAACCATACAGTTTCACTCTGGTTGGTCAACAATGACCTGTACATGTAGTCAGTGTTGTGTTCCCAATAAAGCTTACACAGTGTGCTTGACAATATTGCCTCGAGCAATTTAAAC
>WURT03281249.1:0-14718 GCA_009936505.3 Holothuria glaberrima
TTTTATGTCTGTAAAATAATATTGCTTTAAATATTTGCAAATGACAATTTTTGTTCTACAGACACGTTTCCCTGTAATACAACTACTAGTCAGCATGAACTCCGTCCAAATCAGAGAGGATTGTATTGTTGAAAACCACTCATACATACTGTATCTCAAGCTATCTGAATGCTGAATACATGTAGGTTTGCATGCTCTTCTTGAAAGAATCTCTATCTTTTCATGCCGAGAGCAGTCAGGGAAACTAATCCTCTCTTCCCTTGTTGTGCCTGCCTGTTTGAATGAGAAGTCATACTATATGGTGAAAATTATATACCACCTGTAGCCTATAGGACATGTTGATTGTAAACCATCTTTTGGGTCCGATTTTCCTTTCAAGTTACTGCATCATTTTGAGGAAAGCCTTAATCTGTTTATAATGTATTGTCTGGGTGTTTATTCTTTTATAAAAGGGACATGTATGTAACCTACAGTACACTGCTAAATGTATGTGCTACCAATATGCTGTATCAGGCTGTATTGATTGTGCATACCTTATATAAACAGCTATTGTTCATCTTCTTTTCATATGGGTAAAACGTGACCCTCAAAAAGAGATGTTCGACCTCACATGAATGATCAATTGAAGAGTAGCGTTTTACGGCCTAGATCCCTTTAGTATTGATTGACCTCAAAAAGGCAGTTATGAGAGCTTTTGTTGGTCTTAGCAGGGAGCTCTTAGCTCCATGGTACCTGTTTGTGATATCAATCCATAGATTTGTATCCATGTAACATGATAACAAAATCAATCTTTGTATTAAGGGCAAATGGCAGCTGCCCTAAAACTTGCTAAAAATCAGCAAACTGAATCTCCTCTTATAACATTACAAGCACATCTGCAAGACATTTTGAACATAACTGTCATAAACAATAGGTAATGCAGGGAGAAATCCTTGAATTTCACAATTCACTAACAAAAATATTGTCACATGATCAGAATAGGCCATTCATCTAAAGTGATGGCGCATACTAACTTTGCACAGTATTATTGCTATGTACAGTATGTTCCATAACTATCTAACCAAAAACTTAAGTCACCTCAAATTGAATTAGTATGCCTGGGTATTGTAATTCATGAATGGCTCTTTTTGATCATGTGACAATAATTTTGTAACTGAATTTCAAATTTATATTATAGTAAATAATACTTTACCTTCAGATTGCCACATTTATGTTATGAAACATGAAAGAAGTTTGCAGTAGAATTTTGATGAGATTTGTACTATCTTTACTTCAGGTGTCAAAATTTGGTTTTGGGCAACTGCTTATCCCTGGGCTTGCCAACCTCAAAAATGACAATTAAACCATAAAGTTCTTGCAAGAAAACAGGGAATCACATCTGAAACTGGAGGTTTTAACCAGCTAACTGCGTATGACAGGGTCTGCAATAGCCCCTATCGCATCACAGTTTGTAATTAATGCAATTGAGCACAGTAACAAAAAAAAATTGTACATTGCTATACAAAATAAAAAATAGAGCTGGACCCTGCAAGAAGTTTGTATTCCTTTTAAGATCTTTTTACACAGTTTATCATGTACATCACTTTACTGTAGACAGTAGTAATTGAAATGATAATTAAGAGGGGGGTGTTTCCCCATTCAGAAAATTTTGGACAGGAGCTTTTCAGATTTCGGAGTGAGTATGTCATGATGGTCTGATTTCCTTACTTCAATTTAGTGTAGCTTAAAGACAATAGGCAGTCACCCCAAAATTTGCTTTGAAGAATTAGCAAACTCTTACATATCTCCTCTAATTGCATGACAAGCTCCTCTGAGGACATTTTGATCATAACTATTACAATAAGAGGTAAAACAAGGAGAAATTCTCCTTGAATTTCACAATTCAGTAACAAAAATATATACTGTCACATTATCAAAATAGTCCATTCATGAACTAGAGTGATGGGGCATACTAACTGTGGTTTGGGTAACTTTGTCTTCCCTTTAAAAGAAGCAGTCCAAATCATCCAAGTTGCAAATCTGTTTCCACTCTCATGCAAGCCAGCATGTGTTTTCTTGTCAGTTGGGCTTAGACTGTGCAGAGTGTATGCACCAAATGACTGTTGCCATGTGTGTTGTACAACCTTGACTTTTGTAGCTATGTTTCAAATCTAAAAGAACATTCTAAAAGGAAGAAATGGTGTCACCTTCAGTCACCCATCAAATAGCTACAGTATAGTCACAACTTATTTCATCACATTGTACAATAATGCATGGATTACAGATTTCCTGTCAACCACAGCAGCTATCACATCCTGCATTAATTGTGCTAGTATAGTAGGGGTTTACCGCCCGGGAGACCGAAGATCTGCGAGACGGAAGGTCCGTGAGACCAAAATTTTGAGACTGCAAACTTTGGGCCCAGGACACTTGTTGACCCAAAACAGGTGACCTTGTGACATTTGGAAGTATATTTTATAAATTTTTGTACTTTTGCCATCCCATAAGTTCATTTTGGACTCTTATTTTTTTTAACCATCCCATAAGTTCAGAAAGAGTCCCAAAGGTTCACTTACAGTAGGCATCCTGTAAGTTCATTTCAAAAGTCCCATAAGTTCACTATTGAGTCCCTTAAGTTAAAAAAAAAAAAAATCTTCGCATATTTCATAAGTTGATATTGATGTCCCACAAGTTCATTATATGTCCCATAAACAGGGGTCAAAATGGTCCATGAGCTTTCAGGCTGGACCAGGAGCTACTTTTAGCGACCCAGGAGTTACTCTATATTTAAACGATTTTGACTGTGATTTGGAATACACCCGGGCGGTAATTTCTATGAGAAAACAGGGTGCGGCACGTTTTTCTCAAAGAAATACTGTTCGGGCATTATTTTCTTAAAGAAAAATATGCACGGGGAATTTCGACGGCCTTTTTTTTCGTGAGAAAATAGCGCCTGGGGTACCATTGTAACCGAGTCTCTGGTGCTTTTTACTAATCTACAGGCGCAAATAATGCCTGGATGCCTGCTTATTTTGAGCCCTGCCCATAAATTCAGAAAAAGAGGTCCCATAAGTTCAAAAAAGGTCTCGTAAGTTCAAAAAGGTCCCAAAAATCAAATGATTCTTACTGTAACCCTAACCCCTAACCTTAATCTTATCCCTAATTCACTTTTGGTCTGACAGCATTCTTTCTCGCAGACCTTAACTCACATTCGTCTATTCACTTCACCTATTTGCTTCAATGCTATGCTATCTGGGTCTCCCAGACCTTCGGTCTCGTGGGAAACCCCCAGTAGAAGGCCCTATTTTTAAGTTTTTAATTTATTTTCTTTGGGGGCGGGGATGAGGAATCATTACTGCTGAAATATATTAGATGTGTGGGTTATTAGGGCAAAGACTTGCAACTAACCCCACCCCTCCCCTCATTTTTGTTTCGTTTATTGTTTTTCCGCTTTACATTTTCTCCCTACAGTACGGTAGCCTACTCCCCTCTCCTCACTACCTTGTGCAATTTTTAAGGTAGACATTACAAAAAAAAAAAAGTACAAACCATGTGGACATTACTGACATTGAAAGGTATACAGTAGCTACACATGTGAAACCCTCATCCCAAGCTTGCTTCTCAAAGACTAGGACTTTATATCCTCCACCTTTACATCCCTTCCAGACAGCCCATGTTTATGTGAATGACACATATATACAGTACTGGGCAGTAACAAACCCCCTTCATTCTGGTGTGAAGAAATGTTATACTTAATAGTCTGCTAGCTGTAATCTTCAGACTGTCTGGAACTTCCTTGCTCAGTCATTTCCCAGCCATATAGCCCAGGGCAATTTGATTCTCAAGTCCTTCAGAAGTTCTGCTGACTTTGTAAACTCCGTGTGATGATTGAGTTGATCATCCAATTAGGCAATCAGTTCTCTCCAGGAATGTTGATAATAGTCGTTAGTGTTCCTAGCTTCACACGTATTAGTCTCATATGTTATTGTATTATGTGACTTAAATGTACAGTATGCATACTTAAGTGCACTCTCCATATACAGTTAATGGGCTAGCTGTGTGGATAAATCAGTGCAACAAAACTAAGCATTCCCCCTTCCAAAAAATCATCTATGTCAATATATGCAATATTTTTTTTTTTTTTTTGATGGATTCATCACCTTTTCCAACAATGAAACATGGCCTTTACCAACCCTGGAAATGATATCTTTCAGTTCTAGAGCAAGTTTTCCTTTATAGATTTTAATACCACCACAATGATCATTTACATGTCACATGAGGCACATACTCAGGCTTGGGATGGCATGATGTTAGTACAAAAAAAGTTACAAACGTTAAAGGGAGAAGGCAGTCACCCGAAGTTTATTTTAAAAAAATGTGCTAAATCTTACAGATCTGCTCTTATTTCTCTCACAAGTATTTTCTGGAATGTTTCCTGACAAAGTTATTGATTATTGAAGGTAAACCAAGGAGTTATTCTGCATAAATTTAAGAATAAGTGACAAAAATATTGTCACATGATTGACATGAGCCATTCCTGAACTACAGTAGTATGCCGGGGTACACTAATTCAAATTGGGAGACTGCATTTTTTTCCTTTAATGTTTGGTTGAATACATGCCATAATTGCTAGTGATGTGATCATATGGTACAGCAGTTGATGAGATCAGTCAGAGTCTAATAGAGAAACACACTTCAAGATTTTCGTCCTCTTCTAGGTCTTTTGTTACATTTTAATATTACCTTTATTTAAAGGGAAATACTGTGTTTGAAATGCACCAAAATGGCATGCAAAGAAATTAAATACCTTTAATGATTATTAAACCATTTAGTCTCACCAATAAACTCTAGCAATAGCTTTATCTCCTCAAAATATTATACATTTCAAAATTTATGGATGTTGCATAAATTGAATTTTTAAAAGTTTGGGTGAACAAGTTATGTTCGTGCAACTAAATTTCTTCCCTCAAGAGCCTTATTTCTTGAGAAGAAAGTTACAGTACTGCCTTAATTTGAGTTGTCTATTGTTCTGTATCTATTAACATTGCTTTAATAAATATGAAAGTTTTCTGTTAAACAAATGCAGTATTTCCCTTTAAACACAGCATATATCCAAATTCATGTAGTTATTGTACACTGTACAGATACTGTACCACTACTTAATATGAAGGAATGGCAGTATACTCATAACAGAGAGGATGGGAAAGTGAGGGGCGGCCTGAAAAAAAAGTGGAATGTTCCAATTTTCAAATGCTCGGGTTAGTAAATATGTCTGTTACTCTGTTGCCTTGAAATGGCATTTTCTTGCCTTAAAAATTCAATCAAATATCTTCTAGTTTCAGTATATTGTTCATTACATTTTCAATTATACTGAATGAATATAAGGTTGAGAATCAAACTTTATCAAAATAAGGCAAAGTAGTGATAAAAATTCCTCTGTTATGTTCAGTGTTTCATAGTTCTGCAAAACGCTTGAAAGATAGCCAGTGAGCTAGCTACAGTAGGTCATTATAAAACAAGTAAAATGAAAGGGTGAACAATCAGTACTTTTTCCTACTGAAAAAAATTTCTTTTGTTTGGCTCAATTAATCATAATCATGTAAATTTACACTAAACAAAAGTTTACAGGTTTATCTTTCTCAATCAGTTTAATCCAGGGGTGGGCATTCTTTTCAAACACCAGGTCAAATCATGCTGCTGTGACGTCTGGGGCCGCAGTTGAGGTGAATATGAATGTGGCATTTCATCCTTACCCCTTCCCCCACCCCCACCTCTGTTAGAGTGACCATTGTACCCATCTAGGCAGACCGCATGCACTCGAATAATATTGCAATATGGGCCTACTAATTGTTTGTGGAACTTGCCCACGCATGGGTGGCAATCCCAAGGGACAGGTCCCCCCAGTATTTGAGAAATCTCCCATTGACATTGATTTTTTACACATTAAATTATTTGAAAATTGGTTTACAGTATGTCCCCCCAATATGGAGAACAAATTACCGCCCTTGTGCCCATGTGAGGTTACCTGTACATCTCTGTTTTGTCAACAAAAATGTTAATTCAGATTTAGATTTCCTTTTTTGCGTTCTTTTCCTCAGCTTGGAAATCTGCAAATTGATCCTGGAATTTGCCCCTAAGAGAGTCCACTTGGTTTGCGAATGTCCTGAGTAGTTTGGGAGAGGGAGTCCTCACTGAGAACTTTGCAGAAGGTTGGGAAGCGGCATTGCCATTGAGTAACTGTGGGATTCTCGATAGACCGATCTTGATCATAAATCAATTAATAACTGAAACCGTTAAAACGTATGGATTACATGGGATTCACCAGTCTATCGAAAATATCGACTTTACATTGAAGGGAGTGATCATTTCTTTGTTTTCATGATAACCTGTACTTGCATCAAGTTTAAGTTGCAGTTAAATGACAAAACCTACGAGGGCAGAAAATGGGACAAATCGAAATTGTTTGCGTGCCACACAGAAGGCCATGAGCCACAGTTGGCCCGTGGGCCACAGGTTGCACATCCCTGGTTTAAACCCTTGAAATTCTGACCCAGTTACAAAAGTTTTGGAGGCTTTAATGCACAGTTGCATGGTTAATAAGTTGACCATTTTTTTACAAACTTCTTAATGTTGCTATAAAAGTCATTGTCATATTGGAAAGAGAGCAAAGTTCTTTTTTAAAATTTGAACACCCTGATGTATTTTGAGAATGCTTGTGGGAGAAACTCAAGAACTTTTCACTGAGCAAGCTATGTATTACTCCACATAGTTGAGAAAACCAACCTACAGTATCAATACAGGCTGTGAAATAGAGGAGCAGTATGTTCCAATATGAACCATAAAATATATTTTGGTAAATATTTTGAAACAGGGTTGTTTGTTTGTTTTCTTTAATCCTTTGTCACCTTTAATTTGAAAAAAATTTGTCTTTTTTTTTTTTCTCTAACAGGAAAAAAATGGACAGTAATTGATGAAAGAAGTTTAGGGCTAGACCATTTCTAGAGGTTTGGTGTCCGTGATGGATTTCAAGCAAACCAGAAATGGTTCAGCAAAGTCAGACAAGCCCCCTCCTCCTCCACTAGTGTTTCGTATGAATGAAAATGGGTCAGGATCTGAAACAGTGAGGTCAGTTCTCTTGGATCGCGGTTGGAAAGAGTTTGTAGAGGGTGAACAAAATGAATACGACTGGAATCTTTCGTGGCGTAACTCACGTTACAGGCAGTGTGATTATGATGACCTCATGTCTTGGCAGAGGCTCAATCACTTTCCAAAGACAACGGCCATTACAAAGAAGGACATGTTGGCTCGTAACATGAAGAGAATGAAAGGTGTATATGGTGCATCAGTGTTCAACTTCACACCGCTTGCATTCAATTTGCCCAACGATTATACCAAGTTTGTAGCTGAATATACAAAGATTATGGATCAGAATAAGAAAGAAGAGAATGGGAAGAAAGAATTTTGGATTTGTAAACCAGCTGATTCCTCAAGAGGTAGAGGAATCTTTCTCTTTCAAGATTTAAGTGAGTTAACGTACGACTGCTCAGCTGTTGCACAACGCTACATTACAAACCCGTGTCTTATCGCTGGGTACAAGTTTGATCTACGGTTATATGTTCTGGTCACTTCATTCCACCCCTTGACAGTTTATATGTACCAAGAGGGGATCGTGCGTTTTAGCACGGAGAAATATGATCTGAATTCCATAGGAAATCTGTACTCACATCTCACTAATACCAGTATCAACAAATTCAGTCCAAGCTACACCACTGACAAAGAACGAGTCGGTCAGGGTTGTAAGTGGACCTTGACGATGCTCAGGAACTACTTTCACCAGCAAAATGTGGATGATGAGATTTTATGGCAGAAGATTAGTAACGTTGTTGTATTAACGTTATTAGCACAAGTCACTTCTGTCCCTAAAGTTACAGGAGCCTTTGAATTGTTTGGATTTGATATTATGATTGATGATCGCTTAAAGCCTTGGTTGTTAGAAGTTAATTTCAATCCTGCCCTCACTATGGATTGTCCAGTTGATGGTGTTGTAAAGAGAGGGATGCTCAATGAAGTCATCAATATCCTTGGATTCGATGAAGAGGATGGTCACAGAGGAGGTGAAAATTATACTAGACTCAAATCAAAACAGTATAACGCAAGGCCACGTCATACAAGATTTGTCCCCAGAGCTCTCCCAAAGACTTACCTGCGTAAAGGAGTTGGACAAATCAAACAGGCTGGTAAGAAAGTCAGCAATGCAGGGTTGGTCAAAAAAACAAAAAGTAGTCTGGAGGCCAAGAAAAGTAATGGAGTAGTTAAATCTAACAGCAAAACGTCAATTGCATCTGATGATGACTATGATGAAGAAATTGCACATGCATGTGGAATAGGGGCAGTTGCCGCTTCAAAACCATCAACTCCAGCAAAGTCAGCAAGCCCCTCTAAGGTCTTGTTTAAAAGCCCATCCATGTCGAAGCTAACATCTCGTGAATCTAGTCAGGACAGTCTGAAACTGAAAGGGAAGGATGGCAAGAGTAGTAGCACTGATAACATCTGGATTCCAAGCATCGAGGAATCTAGAAAGGCTTTAGCAAGTCGAAGAGAAATGATTCGCAAAAGGGAGGAACAAATGAATAATCTTTCCACCTGTCTAGGAAATCAAACAAACACAATTAGCCCACTTGCCCGAGTTATAAGTGCAAACCTGCACTCGGGTTCTAGTACTAGTGTCACATCAAGTTCTCAGGGTGATATATCTGGGTCAGACAGTAAGCTTGGTCCTCCAGAATTAAAAAAGGGAAGCCCTTTGGTGACAAGGGCCAATGGCTCACCAAGCAGACCAACTACCAGCAACCAGCAAGGTACAGCTGCTGTCAGCCACACTCAAGAAGACAAAGGTAAATCACCACAACTTAACCGACCAAGTAGGGCAAGCCAAGGGAAGGGTGACAGGAAGAAACCTGATGGGGAAGTTCGCCAGACTGGGTCAAATGGAAAGTCAAAGGTTGCAAGTTCTACTCGTCAGTCTTTGTATTCCAAACCAAGTGTGGGTGGGTCAAGGGTGGAGCCACGTGGTGCGACACAGGGTAGGAATAGAGGGTACGAGTGGCCACCTGAAAAAGTTGGAGATTTTACTCTCATCTTTCCTTTTAATGAAGCCACAAAACGTTCAAGTTATCCCACTATTGACATGCGGGCAGTCATCAAAGAAACACAGAAAGAACTGAAGCGAGCCATCTGTAAATCAAAGGCAGCCAAAAAAGTTGTGACTGGCACTCCACCAACAATACAGAAGGTATCACATGGTGGGAGAGCAGACATGGTAGGTAGGGATGGTACCAAATGTGAGGATACCCATCTTGATTGGGCTCCATTACGTTCTTTCACCATGACGACTGTAGAAGCCTAAAGTAATTTCAGTTGTTAGGAGTTGTCCTACATTTTACATGACAACCTTCAAATGTTTACTGGCACATATTTGTGGTATCATTAGTTCTGCAATAAAATATGTGGAGCCTTAATGAATTGGTTTTATGATGAGCCATTGCTATGCATTTTGCCTTGAAAATTTTCCCTGATTGTGTAATTCACCACATACCTACCTACAATATAAATTCCTGTACAGAGATTCATCTTAGGGTATCTGAGTCCAAGTTTGGACTGGCTATGCCAGTCTGAAATCTGTGTTCATCAGGACACAAAACGAAAATTAAGTTTATACATCTGAGCTACTGGATCATGGCTGTCATGTGACCATCAGAGGCAAATGCAAGGGCTCCCATTAGTGCTGTTGGAAGGGGAGCCTCCCAACCCCATCACCCCAATAGCAAGTGCCTGTTTCTTCTCTGTTTTGTACATTACCAAAGATACTGAATCGTAATGACAATTTGTATCTTATAAAACAATGTTTCCTGCATTTTAAGGCATTTGAAGTTCCAAATTCCAGTATCTGACCTCAGCCATCAGCCATGTTCCCGTGTTATGTTAGAAGAGATCCACACAGGGTCATCTGTTTAGTTGTGTGGCCAAAATTGTAGACAAATTGTAGATAATTGACTTTTTTCAGTTTCTTTGACAGATTTGACACTGTCAGTCCCTTTCAACCATCTCAGTATCATTGTACCTCTGCACTGCAACATTGATTTGGATACATACTGTGCCATGTTCATGGTATTGTGTGTCGTATTGTAAAGTTCATATCATAGTAAAACATTGAAAAATAATTTTGTGGGTTTCCTTAATGAACTCCTTCTTCCAAATATTTTTTTAAAATATGCAAACTTTGATAACAGTAATTAAGTATACATACTATTCCACAGGCAGTTTGGAGTCATTCCAGTTGGAAATCTAGGTCAGTAGTGTACTGGTGCAAAAATTGTTTATATTAAAAAAAGCTCAGATCTTTGTTACATCTACATTGTGACATAAACATTGACAAAATTGTAACAAAAACAACTATTTTATAGCTCAGCATTCTGAAAACAAGACTTGAAAGCATTATTATTCCGAGTTTGAAAATATATTCCATTTTTACATCCAAGCAGCAAAAACAAGTGTTGTACAGTACAGTCAACTTCCAAGGGTGTTTAGGTTTGTGACCCAATTATATAGCTCAAGCGGAATTGTATGTTTGATAGTATGTTATTCTTGAGTACATTTTAATCTTACCTTGTACTTCAAATGTACAGTCTGGACAAGTGGTTAGGGTAGAGAATCCACCTCTCAACCAGAAATCCTGGTATCAAATCTTAGTCACGTCATACCAGCGACTTTTAAATGGAACCTGTTGACTTTTGCCTGGTACTGAGCATGAGAGAGACTAGATCTGGGTAATAATGTGATACATTGCAATTGTTGAACTGTGAATGCAGTAATGGCAGTCTTGTGTAAGGCTCCCTGGTGTTACTGTAGTGGTGGATCTTTGAAATGAAACTGTATTGTATTAAACAATTTTCATATAGCACCTTTAGTTTCCATAAATAATAGACAAATGCACTTTATGAGAATGGTAAAATTCCTGCAATTTGTGTTTACTTCTATTGTCTGGACTGCTTTTAGAAGAAGTTTCTGGATATTAATCCTACATCTCCTATATTACAATAATGTTACCTACAGTACTATAGGTGTAATTTGATTTTTTTGCGTACCTTGATTTTTGCCCTGATGCCATAAAAACTCCCCTTTAATCTCTTCATAAAACTGCTCAGTAACTTCTCCATACCGTTATCAAACTGTTGGCTCATTTAAGTCACCTCTCAGAAATTGAAACTAATCTTTTTGTTTGTTCAAAGCCAGATCTACATTTGAGGTGAAAACAAACCCAAATTTACCCCAGAGAGAGGTCTGTAGAATCAGATGTTTAGGATATTGTAAATGATAACCCTGTCCCTAGTTTTCCTTATCTGTAAAATAAACTGTCAAATTGATGAAGTGACCTTCTGCTTTTTGAAGTTTCTACAGGGGAGCAATCCTTGGCAGTTAAGCTTGTGAAAATGATCAGTTTGGTAGCTTTAGCAAAATAACAGCCTGGAATATTATTATTAATGCTGGAGTAAGTTACATTTTGTAGAAGATTATATATTTTGAGTTATGATGAGTTAACTCAGTACTGTTCATTGGAAGTATTATAAACAAGGTTCTGTATGTGTAAAGCAGTTCTAATTGTCTTCCTTGAATTGTCATATATTCCTATGAATATTTTAGATTTTTTATTTATTGTTGAAAGATTATTCTGTAATTCATTAATTGGATTCAGTATGGTTTCATAGCTTTAATACTCAGTTTTTTGTTTTTTTTATGGAGTGCAAAATTTTTCATATAGGTGATATAAATAAAGAAACAGTTCAACAGTGTGGCTGTAAGATTAGCCTTTTTACAGTATATTCAAAGTCAGATTTAGTGTTTTGGTGTCTCAAATAAGAAATTTTGACCTTGAACTTCAGGTGACATACTATACTAATTGCTAGGAAGCTGAAATCCTGTTTTGTGTACCATGTATTATCTTAGACAAGCTTGCAGTTAATCAGTTTTCTTGGGACAGTAATAACATTCCAAGGGAGTCAAATCAGATTTTCCATCAAAATTAAATTACAAGAGAACTTTGTGAGAGGTTCATATTGTATATCCATTATTCCAAGCATGAAAACTTGATTTATAGAGCTGTTTATAAAATATGTGGTGTTGTTGATGTAAGCAGTTTGGAAAATATGTACTGTAGCCTACAAATGAAATTTGAATTAAGTGGAAAAATCGAAAGGCACTTAAAATATGCACTTTATATTTCCACACTAGGGTATACAAGCTTAGACATTTTAAATTTTACCGTATAGGACAGGGCAGCAAATGATCAGGCTGTGAAGTGAGTTTTTAATGGCATTTTTTTTTTTTTTGGTGCTGTTTAGGGGATTCAAGCTAAACTGCAAAAATCTTAGGAGAATCTTCCAGCTGAATAAATTTAAATTGTATGGACTGTGATCTTCAGTTGAAGCTTGAATACTTGTTTCAATGGTTGTGGTTAAGGATGGTTAAAATTTTAATAGCAGGATGAATAATTATTTCCATCAAAACAAAGTGCTCTCCAAAACTGTTGCAAAGAAAGAGGGTTAAATTGTTGAACTGATTGGTCACTTAAAGCACCAGCAAAAATGGTCCACAGAGAGAACTTGTCAGCAAGGTTAAAGGGAATAAGCAGTTACTCCAAACTTTGAAACAACAGCTAAATCTCACAACTATGTTCTTATTCACCCTTTGTTATGCTTTAGAACATAAACATTTGTATATTCTAGGTAAACCAAGGAGTTACTCTGAGAAGATTTCACAATTCAGTGATAAAAGTATTATCACAAGATTCTCGAGAGCTATTCATGAAGTAGGGTACCGAGGTACACTGATCCAAAAGGGGCTGACTGTATTTTCCCTTTAACTCAACTGGTTCTGGCTGGTGTATGTGGATCTTCAGGGATTCCATAAGTAGGCAAATTAGTGTCAAGTGATACCGTGCCACCAAATGGAAACAAACGAACAAACAAAAAAATTCAAAGGCCTTCAACTATAGGATTATAATTACTTATCCAGTGAATTATGAGTTTTATCATTGTGCAGCCAAAGTATATTCATTCACTGTACCAATAAATTACAAAAACATGAAGAGCAGATGAAATATTCAGTGATAAAAATTATCCACACTTGTGACTAAGGTATTTGCATGTACATCGCACAAAGAACACAATAAAATGTCATGTCATACAAATGTTCAGTTTGATCAAATTGGTGCTTCTTATCAACTTTGTTTTAATAAGGGTATGTTAATAAGCCTTACATATATGCAAATTAGATGCACCTTTGTGCCTTTATCTCTCTGCTGATGGATGTCAGTGTGTACGATTGCTAGTAATATTTTATCAAAAGCTTCATTTTAGAATGTTTATTACATAGACATATATGGAAGCTTATGGTTGTGGCTTATGGTTAAGCAAATGGTTATGGCTTATATTTAAGCTTATGGTTAATGGCTTATGGTTAAGCTTATGGTTCTGGCTTATGTTTAAGCTTGTGGCTATATGGAAGCTTAAGATTTAAAACATCCTAAGGCATTCCTCTATAATATGTACAGTAAATACATTTTGTCTGAAGTACAGCTTGGAACTACAGATTTGATATTCTATGCACTTGGAATAGGTCATATGCATGATATACAACAGTATTATATTTTGGCAGATACTTATTCTCTGCAGTAGGGTGCCATCTTTGTATGATAGGGAGCATGATTTATTTTATGAATTTGTTACAAATTATTAGAAGTTGACCATCAAATCATATGCCTGCCAATTTCACATGGCATAGTATGCATCTTGGTCAAGTAGTGGTGGTGGTGGGAGGGGAAGGGTGGCAAATAGTGGGAAAAGGGTGGCAGGTAGTCATTTGGGAGAAGGTGGAAAATGCAGCTTCTGGGTGCTCTTCCCCATTTTGCTATTGTTTTGCTAGTGGAAGTTTAGCCTGTAGGCTGTAATTTATTCCAGTTAAATGCAGGTTTGCATCCTTTCCTCCCAAAAATTAAAGCAGATTTTCCTTTTTTGACTTGTTGAAAAATCCTGGCATGAGTGGAAATGGGATCAGTATGTCTGATAACATTATTTCAATTTTTTGGAAAATTCAAGGAATATCATATTCAGATTCTGGATGAACCCTGTTACCCTATAATAATGTTCAAGTCAAGAGTTGTGAAAAGTGCTACCATTGTAGGAAGAGAAATTTTAGCTATTTGTTGCTATCATCATATCTTTGGGCAAAATTTGCAAGTATGAGGTGTGACTGTTGTTTAGGTTGCAATATTACATAGATCTCACTCTGGTGTGATGACCTACTGTATGATTACATACACAAATGCCTTCACATTATTTTGTGTCTTAATGATGTAACCTTCACTAATTTTCAATTCAGTTTGGCTGCATGTTAATATAACTCAAAAGGTATAAAGTTCAATGTGTTAAGGTCATCCAATACGATTTGCCTATTTTAGAAGGTTTGTAAATTTTGATTAGTGTGTTGTACATATGGAGATATTTAAATAGTACTGGAATGCAATTGCTTTCCTAAATTCTCCGTATATTCATCTACAGTATGGTGATATTTTAGTAATTCAATTTGTAAATAACCCGTTTTGATTAATTTAATTGGTATGCTGTCAGTTGAAATTTGTGTGAAGTGAAATATTATGTTATCTTGCCATAATAATTAGTGAAT
>WURT03281360.1:0-20590 GCA_009936505.3 Holothuria glaberrima
GTACATCGAGCAGGATTCGAACCCATGCACATGTGAAACATTGGTGCACAGCAGCTGGAATAGACCACTCTGCCACTTGACGACCCCACCATAAGACAACATGTTCTAATACTGTTGAATGAGACAGGGATTGCATATGCTTACTATGTAATGGTAGAAAAGTGTCTGGTCACAAATTTGTAATAATTTTAAATGATTTTCATCATTAATCACCCTGTCATTGCCATTTCAGTTATGAGACAGATGTGCAGAATCTCTAAGTTCGACCATTTACCATCAAGTTGTGAGTAAATCTCGACAGGTGTGAAAAAAATCATGAATTTTGTGAACCAACCCAGTAAGCCCCTTAAAATATTTTGGAAATCTTAAAAGAGATCACAGTATCTTTCTCTCACTTTACTGTACTGGATGAGTCAGTTCTCATTGCAAAGGAATTGTGAAGTTTGCTTTGTTTCAACTTTTGCCTTATGAAAGCAGTAGGCTAAATCTAAACTGCACCCTTAAAAATTGTAATGATTTTCTTTTGTCAGAAGGTTCCTTAAAATTTACATGTAGATTGCCTAGATGGTAATCTCATTTATAACTTTTTAACCACATGTGGCTTCCCTGGATAAAAATGTACATGTTTGAATGCCTTGTTTTTCCAGATTTTGTAATGGTACATTGAAAGTCAATAGAACTGATATTGATAACTAGAGCTGGTTCTGGAAAGTAAAAACATGTACATCCAATTTTTTGGCTGACCCTTGCGGGGGGGGAAAGTATTTTCACCGAGAGTTGTTATACTGTACAAGATGTGTTTCCTTCTTCCTTAAATATAACAGGACTTAAAGCACTTAGTGGTTAACGTGGCTAGTAAATTTTCATAAACTAGGTTCCTATTATAAATAAAAGTGACCACAGAATTTGCTTTCTGCAATCCCCAGAAAGCTCCCTTTTAAAAATGCATGGGAAAGTAGTATTCTTTAAACAACAGCTGAAGGTACATGAAAACCCTGGTCCCTGGATTGTAAAATGTGTTGTGTTGTTTGTTGAATTTTACAATAGCCAAGGGTTAAGGGTAAATACCCTAGGATTTATTGAGACAGGTACCATGTGTATGGTTTCATTATATAGGCTATACAATTGTTACAATCAGGGTAGGAAGTATTTAAAGCAAAAGTACTGTAAGGGGCAATGTACAAGGGCTACATTTAGTTAGCGCTCGGTGACAAGTAAGAGGAACAAAAGTAAAAAAGTTATAGCAATCTTGCTTAAGTTCTCCAAAATTAGTATGAGTTATATAGATGTAGGATTAAGATTTGAACACACAGCCAGGATATTCTAGAAAGATACTGTACTTATTATGGATGAATGGTGTTATGAGACGATGTAGTCAGATGGGTCTATGTAAACTTTAAAGTAAATCTCTTGATAGGTGTATTTCTTGTGAAGGTACTTTTATCTTCTTTCCATCATCAGTTGAACAATGTTACTGTAGTCATCTGACTATTACATGTATTTGAACCAAAGTGAACTGACAGAAACCATGCAGTTACTCGTTGAAACTGTGCTTTTGAATGTAACACACAACAGAATGAACAGCATACAGTATATCAAAACAAAATTTCTTGCAAGATGGTGAAGGAAGTTGTAATAATTCTCATAGAAATGAAGAAAATAAAAAAAAAGCTGTAGTTTAAAAAAAAAAAAAAGAAATTACTTAATGCAACCTTGAATTGTCACTTTTGGCTCAGTAGTTCCCTGTTGAATTTTGTGTGCAGTGGACCAGCAATAGTTAAAGGCGTATAAGTACAGTGCAGTGCTTATTGAAATGTCATGCCAACTATGCAGGAGATAGGAATGAGGGAGTACTGTACTTTAAAAACTTATATTGTGTACGTAAAGGAAAGTTCTTAACGAAACTGAGGGGAGAGGTTATGTTCAAGGTAAATGGTATGATGAACAGTCAAGTAGTGTGCAGTCACTTTCACTGTCAGAGGCAGTGATGAGACAGACATCATTTGTGTGACACACCTAAAACCAGCAGGTGTTCTTCATAGGGAGGCAGGCCTAAACTCTGCCCCAAAGCTCTCTCTTACATACTGTACATGCAGTACATTGTTATCTTGCTAGGTACTGTACTGGTACAGCACATCATATGTGGTGAAGTGGTGTCAGTAAAACCCTCCCTGGTGGATAATTAGGATGATATAATAATAATAACTACCCTTGTATTTCACAGACTCCAGCAAGAGTTGTTCAATGTGCTCTATGAAAAATGCAAAAAGATGTGAAAGAGTCAAAAATCAAGAGATTTGGGATGAAAGAAAAGTTTCAGGACTATGCTTGAATTGAACCATGGAATGTAAAGACCTTTAGTTCTGGAGGGGTGGGGATGGGGGTGAATGAGTTCCATAATTGAGGGCGCAGCATTTAGAAAGCTACCGTATCGCCACTGAAAGATTTTGTACGTGACAAAGGAACCTGCAGCTGAAATTGGTAGTGTGACCATACTGGTCTAACATTTGCTTGCTGATCATGTAAAAGAGCATTGAGGGGGTCTTTATAAATTTATTGGATGTGGAAGGTGATGCTAAGGTACCATCATTTAGCTCTGCTAGTTGCATGGCGTAGTAGGCTACTGTACTTAGGTTTGGGCAAATTTAGTATTTATTGAAGTTTCATGATGTACAGTAGTACTGTACTTGGGAATCGTTACCCTGAATAAATCGAGTGGCTAACTCCACTTATATGTTATGTACAATATCCTTTACAATGGCATCATTACCTCAGATACTTCATACACACTGCAGGCTTTCCTATGATGGAGGTATGGCATTATCAGTTTTATAACAGTGGGCCAGCTGCAGGTGACATTTTAGACTAAGAGATTGATGAGAAAATTTGTTTTTAACTTGAACAAATATGCAATTTGCTATTAGAATGCAAATGTGTGATTTTTGTGCATGATTTTGACAGTGTACTGAAAGTTATGTACACCTTGACAGGAATTGGGACTTCAAGAAAGAAAGTCTATCCTTGACCCCTGGCCTGCTTGCTAGGAGTCATGAGCCTGAGGTACAGTATAGAGTCAGGCCGATTCAGCCCAAGGTGATACTACATCACTGTACTATTATTGAGAAGGACACTTCAGGGAGTTGCTATAATTTGTCAAAATCAACTCCTTCAACTCTCCCTGTATCAGAATACTGCTGTACAATTTATCTTGCCAATGTATAGCTTCAATACAACTTTTATTACAGATCTAAAACTGATTAAGATTCTCAAGTTTCTCATTCAGACAAATTAACAAAGAGCTACCAAATATCCACTGACTTTTCACCATTTACTGAGTGATAGATTAAAGCTGTCCTGAGAGGTCATTGACATTTTCTAAACTTCAAAAGGCCAATGTGAATGTGTATTGTTGACCAAAGGAGATCTCACACTTTATGACTTGTATATCTTTTGTATTGTGAATAGTACTGGACTGCGCCTGTTAAGTGATTGCATTACAATGCCCTGGTATTTAAACTAGGCAGGATAAACTGACCTTGGAAAAAAGCAACTTTGTTGAAAGTATTATACCTTGTTCAATCCCAGTGTGGCTGCTGGCCTATACACTTCCGTCTTCAGCTTAGAACAGTTGCTGTTTGTAAGAAGGTTGTACTGGTTGGCTATGTACAGTAGTAACTAGTTGCATGCTGTACTATTTGCAGTGTGAGCAGGGAATGCTGGCCCGCTGGGAGTTGCTATTTGACTCCCTGGTGTGAAGCAAGAAAGCAAGAAAATATACAAAGGCACTCTTTTCAAAGAGAATAAATAGATCTATTAATGGGTACTTGGGGTGCAGCCTGTAAAGAATTAAATAGGAGCATTACTTAGCATTACAAGTACTTTCCTATGGTAAGTAGAGCAAATAATTTCCCACATTCCCAAGTAAAAGTAGCATATTAGGCTAACCCATGTCACTTGACCAGACATATTTGCTTGAAAATGGTAGTACACCACTAATGCCCTTTTAACTTGTAAACACAGTTACTGTGTGCAAACTAAATTGACATGATTGTGCAACTCCTACATACTTGTACTTGTAAGTTTTCAAGATAGACGTTATTAGTTACTACAGTACTCTAGTAAAAATTCCACAAGTTTGTTTTTCATACATACTGTAGTACTTTCAAATAAAGGTACCGTGACTGTTGAGATTTTGAGCTACTGTACAATGGCTTGAATAATAGACCTGTTTCCATGCTCAAAGGCAGTAAATTACAAAGGGGAGTGTTATATACCAAACAGTAGTATATATATCTAACATTGGTAAACTTGCCATGGATGATTTTTGCACAGTTTGTATAAAAATGGCACATGCTCATCACCTCAAGTACTGTACTGTACATTTTTCTTTTTGCTTGACATCAGAATGGAAAATTTAAAAGATAAGATCAAGTACTGTAGCTCACACACAGTATAAATTTCACAGTATGCAGAGAGTGTCATGATAAATGTTTGCAACGAGCAAAGTGTTGAGCTACACTATCAGTCAGTAGCACCTTTGGAGGTGACCACAAAATGCATCCATGGGGGCAGGGTTTGCATTTCTCTGAAAAAGTTGTCGTAATTTATGATGATAGTATTTTCTCTTTTACGACCATTTATAATTTCATGCCGTAACTTAAAACTTTTGGCGTAAAGGATTAAATATACAGTGCCCACCACGATAAGCTGTAAACAGCAACGTTAGCGTAGGCCTAGCCTACAACAACGTTAGGGCAACTTATTGATAAGATTCGAGTGTGAATGAAATAATTTAATATCAACCTGTTTTTATGATGAGAAACGATCCTTGGATAATAAGAAATATTTTCACTTCCTTCAAAGGTAAATGTAGCCAAAAATATCCAATATATTGCGTGTATTTCCATACAGTGTACACACAGTATAAATGGCAGTGCCGCGATCCGGAATGTTTGTCGTCACTTGTCAAAAGTTGCAAGACATTGGGATAGACCATTATTTTGGAGGTGTTCTTTTCAATCGTTACGGTAAACTAGTGGAATGCGTAGTGTGAACAATATTTTGGTTCAGTAGGTGAGTGTTAGTGAGTTGAATTTTCTGTCGTAAAGATGGGCCAGTCGAAATTCATACTTACGACTGAATTGTATTTTTGGTCGTAAGTAAAATTTCCGTCGGCTTAAAAAACGCCCATTTCGGAGTTAAACGCAAACCCTGCATGGGAGAAAGAGTTGGGAGTGGGAGGGTGGAGGGGCTAGGTTCAGTTGGGTTGGGTTAAGTCTTTTTGTTTACTTCTGTAGGTTGTCATTTGTTATCGTGGAAATTATCTATGTTTAAGTTAAATTATACACTGTATTTTGGCAAAACGTTGATTACTTATCAGCTTGCTTACTGAATGAGGTAGTGTTTATCAGGACTTGTTGCAGTATGTTGGTAGATATGTATATGCAAAGTTATGTAATAAACAGTGTATGTGTGTCATAGGCCTGTCAGGTTTGACTGACATCACATGGACCTAAATTTAAAATGAAATCATTTAATACTCAATTGATTTGAAGGTCAAAGTTAAACTGACCCTTGGATGAACCGAATTGAAATTGATGTATCTTACCACTTCATGCATTCAACCAAATGCTTTGGTTAGAGTTGTTTGTCCTAGCCATGTAAATTTACAGTATGTTAACTATTGAGAACAAAATATCATCACTGTTCTTGACATTTTACAGTCAAGGAGGTCTTTGTAGAATATCCTTGGTTCAGAAACACAAGGGGAAGTAATAGCATTATTGAAACAAAGGATTGCTGTAGACCATCCTAAGGGAAGCTGTATAGACGAACAGGTGCTCTGTAATAAATGTGCATGACTTGAAAGAGTTCTACCCAGCACTTTGTACAGTATACAACATTATTCAGCAGTAACAGGTGCAAATTGTTTCAAAGGAATTGCTTTCAAGTGTTTTGGGAGGGAAAAAGTATTATACAGGTGATACTTCATGGGTGATGCCAGGATTTGAGGAGGGGAAGGGATTGGCAGAAATTTGTATTATGTTACTCATTGTAGGACATGTGAAAAATTGCATAACAGCATACTGTAATATCCTACTGTAGATGTTTAATTGAAATGCCACATTGGTGCTGATGTAGTTTTTTTCCAGGAAATTTGAATTGTGCAATTGATCATAGTGTGTGAAGCGGGGGAGGGGGGGGGGGCGATTTTGGGCACACAGAAATGAATCTGCACTAATTCAAAGCAAAAATGGATCCTATTATTGGGGTGGTGGAACAAAAATGTTTTCATGAAACTTTATTATACCCACCTCATCTACCAGATGGACCATAGCTAGACCATCCTCTGTGAATCATCATCACAGTTAGTAAGACAAAGACAGAAGGACTAAAGTAGAAAATGCGATATCGGATGAAGTTGTCAACCTTTGCAAAACATTGATTGTGAAGACTATCTTTAGGTTTCTTGGTAAGGGGAAGGTTGAGAACTATTTACTGTAGCTATGGTATGGAAGTAGGGAAGAACTGACTAGCTACTGTACTATAAGTCTTCGTGGACCAAAATTTTTCGGTTTTTGTTGACCTCTTGTGAGTAGAAACAGGCTACTGACCACTGTTGAAGGCTACATATTCTATCGCACTTACGTACCGCTCCCCGACGGAATTGGAAAAATTTCCCCACCTATAGTGCCACCCCTGGAATACTTTTGGGCCCACAGAGGCTGTTTTCCTTGTAATTTGCTGGCAGTTATTTAGGTGGAGGAGAACTGGGCGAGTATCTTTGATTTTAGCCCTTCTCAACATCTGTAGATGTGGGGACAATTTTGGCTGTTGTATTGGAAAATCACTGGTCTCTTGGTTAAAAGTTAATTTGAGCTTTTAGGTGGTGGAGACCAAAATTGACCACATGTGAGAATTAAAAAGCAAAAAACTCCTATATCTGGTCCCCTACATCCATGAGTTTTAGAAAAGATAGGGGCAGGGGAGAGGGGAGGGGGAAACTGGGCAATGTACAGTAGGGTATGCCCAAGCTTTGTTATTTGGGTTAATATCTAGGCTACAATACGTTGGTTTACAGTAGTGTAGGACATGCAGGGAATAATTTATCCAGTATCGCATTGCATTTAGCTACACAAAATGGTCAAATTGCTACACAAATGCAAACTTGTGTAGTTGTTTTTTTGTATATGTATACAATGGGCTTTCAACCATTTTACGATAAGACCCAGCAAAAAACTCAGAACTGCTATGCAAAATTTGAACTCTAAATTATTCCCAGATGGCATGAGGTCTAGAGCCTAGGGTTGGATTCTTTGTATAAAATTTTACTAAATAAGACTTTAGATACTTGTGTAGTAATAATTACCATTTTAAGTTTGGCCTTGTAATTGTGTGCTTGTTCAAAAAGGCCTTTGTCAACCTATTGTATTATAGAAGAGCCTACAGTATTGTAGATCCCTTACAATGATATTGTACACTTTGTTCTATTTATAACCATAATAAAAGTTCTTAGGGAGCTGCTACTCTTTAAACTGATCAAAGAAGATGCTGTACTGCTGTATAGTACCATGGAAGTACTACCATGATACTGTAGTACACGGCTATGTAGTGCTGTATTTTTAATTCAGAGTACTGTATGTCACTTCCTTTCAGATGAACTTTGCTATCCTATAGTGACCTCTGTAAATACTGCACTTCAAGTTAAATAAATGATGTCTTCCAGCATTTCCTTACTGTACTTTTATACAAGAAGTCACATGCAGTGTTATTGACTCAAAATGGTTCCTACAAATGTTAAATATGTATACAGTTAACAGTGCATATGAAACCTGATGTGCAAAAAGTCAGGATTAATTTCTGTTGCAGTGTAATAAGTTACATTATAAACTGTTGTCACTCATGGCATCATGCCTTGGGGAGTCTGGGTAGGAAGGGGGAGGGGTCCCCACCTCTAATTCCATCAAGGATGACATTGTAATTTCACTAAATATGACATTAAAAAGTACTAGAATATCAAGGCTTTTAAGAGGACAAAAATAACTTTTGACTCAAATGTCATGGGCATTGCCCCAATTTTTGTAATTTTTTTTTGTGTTTTTTGCACAGCACCCCTGAGCTCACCATATGTGTAACAAGGTAACTTCTTTAGGCAGTATATAAGTTTAATACAGTACAGACAGGACATGATGATTTATGGGTCAGTCTTCTTAATAATTTTACTCCTGGCTAGTAAATCAATCTACAGGACATATATACAGCATAAGAGATGTGTAGTTAGTCCCTGTGGAAGGCAATCAGCTCAAAAACACTTCATTTAAAAATTTACAGTGGTGCTGATTATGTCCTGTTGTCTCCAAGTTTTAATTGGACTCAAGCCAACTAAAGTTGGCTATTTTACAATTTTGTTAAAGGTTCTTCCATTTTCAACTGGTCACTGACTTTGTTTAGGGTGTGCAACCAATATTAATGGCAGAGGGTGGTGCCAAGATTTCCCCGACGGGGGGGGGGGGGGAGCTAAACCAAGCTCCCTGACAGGTGGGAAGCAACCCAAAGCCCTGCTGAAGGCGAGGAGTTAACTAAAGGATCATGAGGAATACAAAATGTTGGCCCCGAAAAATATTTGGCTCTTTTTACAAAAAATTTAAAATTTGGGAGTTGTATCGAAGAAAGTTGAAAAATTTGGATTTTTATGGAAGAAATTTTGAAAAATTTTGGTTTTTGATATGGAAAAATTTGGGATCTTTATCAAAGAATATGCCTTTCCTATGAGCAAATTCAAGCAGATTGTCGGGGGGGGGGGGGACTGAAGGCCATTAGGATTACGTACTGTACTGTAGGCTATTTTATTGTTTGGATTAAGGCTCCCCAACGAAATTGGAAAATTTCCCTGATGGGGGGCCTAGCCTTTCCCGATGGGAGGCAGGGGGACCATGGCCCTCTCCTGGTGCCACCCTTGTTTTACGGTACAGTACAAGCTGTAAGCCAAGCCAAGCAAAAGGAATGCCATCCCATGTACTGTACAGAAGGTATTTGTGTGACAGTGGAGTATGGTACATGGGTGGAAATCCCACTGAAAATAAGGAGACCTGCAGTACATCATTCACAGTATGGAGATGGCAGATCTCATTGACTTTCACATTTTCAGTCAGTACCTTTGGTTCTACGGCTCTTAGCTTCATGCTTTTTCATTTAATTTTGTACTCTGGGATAGGTGGGGTGTGGGGGTGGGTAGGAGATAGAGGGCCGTTGGAATCAAAATTTACTACCCTGTGTAGCTCATTGTATTGTACCATTCAGTCATGGTGCACCTTTGTTCGAGTTCATGTCAATCAAAGTGTAGTCACAACAGAGATAACACGGAGGGAGTAGAATATGTTGGCAGTGATGCAACAGTCTATTTAATATTGATGTAATTGCTACAGGTGTATGTTTCAGAAGCTCAGGAAGGATCACATAGGCCACGGGTGCCTGGACACACCCACAAGGCCCAGGAATTGATCATAGCTATAGCTCTTGCATTACAAGACAATAACAAGTAAAAGAAACCCCTCCCATTTTTAGCCCTTTAGATGCATGACCCTGGTACAGTACCTCTGTTTGGAAATCGGCACTAAAGGATAAAAGTTTACAGTACACAATACACATTACAATTACCTACCACACAATGTACAGTGTGACATGGTTGAAGAGCACTGCACCTTTAAATATTTGTCAGCAATCACTGTATTAGGCCATTGAAGCAAAGGTTATCAGGGGTGTGGCCTGTATTGTGTACAATAAATAGACCTAGGTTATAAGGTTATCTATAGGTGTACAGTAGATAACTTTAGTGTACAAGACATCAAGATTATGATCTATGGGCAGTTTGTATAGATAATTACTCAGTACAACTGCAAATATTATGATTAAACATAGCACATGTGCAAGGGTATGCACTGTCACTCCTCTATGAAAACATTTTATACAAACTTCCTATCCTCTATAGACCTTTAATATGTGTCATAGACCAGAAAGTGCTCAAATGGGGGCAAAAGGTATCACTGCAACCCACATCAACAAATTTCCAAACAGCTGGTTTGTGTTCTTTTTGGATATGTGCAGGAGTTAACTATGCACGTGTGCCAAGTACTGTATACGTTATGCGTGCAGTGGATGGCACTGTTTACCCCTCCAAAATGATCTTATGTGACTTCAATGTATATAAGGTCTACACTGTAGGTAAATACCATTTTTACATATCTGTGATTTACATAAATCAAACTTGTGGAAAGACACAGGTATTGTTAATAATATATCTTCATATTTTCAGTTCTAAGTTTTACAAAAAAAAAAAAAAAAAAAAAAAAAAACGATTTAAAGGAATGTACAGATAAAATGGTTTGGTTGTCAATTGATATTGGTACTGAATGGTTTGTCAGGGACAGACATTTTCTGTATTTTGATATTAAGGAAAAAGGATACAAAAAATGTGTTGATATTTGCACTTAAGTTTAGGAGATCTATTTCACTCCTACTTACATACCCCCCTGTTACTACTATTGGACAGTCCATATACCACAGAATGATCACTGACAGTGAAAATCCTATCCACACTAGGTAGCGCCCTATGCATATCCTTGCTACTTCCATGAAACTAGCCCTTGTTTCATTACCAGTGGAATGGTTAACATTGTGGTCCTTTACTCAGCTTTTCCTCAGTTTTTTGGTTTACCTTCCTACACTCTGGATCATTTCTCCAACATCTGTTGGAGCCAACAGGTCTTCTCATCCCCTTTAGAGTAGTAACAGGGGAGGTAAGTAGGGCTCATAGATTCGCAAAACAGGTACTGTAGGTTTTGGGGATTTTATGTTAAAGGGTGTCATCAACTCTAGCAGTTTCTCACAAAAATTGGTTTCTAAAAATAGAATTGCCACACAGCAACTGTTTCATTGATGGACAAGGCAAGTGTAGCCTGCAGTCTTTCACTTTTTGGTTTTCTCCTCAAAATTTCTATCTAAACAATTATGAGTTAACATACTGTAAAGTTTAATATACAAGCTATAGTATTTTACTTTCCTTGTTTGGCAGATGTATCATTCTCAAGCAACATTTCATTTCTGTCTATAGAGGGAAATTTTTTTTTTCTTGAGGCTTCATGGACGAACGTCATGGACCAGGGAGGCAGATGAGTTTCGGAAGTGGGCAGGGTAAACTACTAGTTTGTTGGTTTGTGTCATCGCTAGTGAGGGTGTATTTATAAAGCGATTGTAAAAAAAAAAAAAAAATTGCATGCCCTGCTAATTGACACACATTCTGCAGAATGCTTTAGATTTTGAGGAATGTTCAAAGAACTGTCATGGCATTTTTTTAAAACTTGTACAAACATAATGAATTATAATTCTGTCTACAGCGTTCATCATGACTTACAGTATGGAAAGTAAAAGTGGTAGCAAAAAGTGTGTGTGTGTGTGTGTGTGTGGGGAGGGGCATTTTGTAAAATGTCTCCTGAGATCAAAAGTGGGGGGACATGCCCCCCTCCCAGAATTGATGCCCTTATCATGGATGGACAGCAAAGGTCACTCAGACTGTCAGCTTTATCCCCAAAAATTCAAAAGTTATCAGCTGAAAGCTACCTGTCAGAGCAACATGATCATGCTGCACAAAAGATTTTGGAAATTCAAGTTTCATTCATTCCTAGGTTGAAGGCTTAAAAAATAGCATGATTTGTGTAAGCAGGCCTTGAATTTTGAGGCTTGCGAGTGCGATTGCACACCATCACTCACCTGAAATCACTGTGAGAGGTGCGATTATTTGCACACCTAGAAAAAGAATGGGATCTCAAGTAAATCTATTAAAGTTTAATAAAAGAGCACACCTACTACACTCCTTAATTTCCTGAGGAGGGTGATTTGTAGCACACTTGGAAAATCTAAAACTCAAGGCCTGTGTAAGGGGTTTTCCTCAAGATTGAAGGGGGGGGGGAGAAGCAGAATCATCCCTCCACTGCCTCATATTTTTGACTGGGGCTTAACTCCCCCTGCTTCCTACTGTACACAAAACCACCACCACAGCCAGTCTAACAGAAATATGACCATTGAAACATGATTAAGTGGCCTGTAGAAGACGATATTATTACAGTAGGTACAGCAAGTTTTGCTACTGTATGAAGTGTACTACTGTACTTTAAAGTATTTCTTACCGTATGTACTCTAGACTTTAAGGGTCGATACAAACCACTTTAGTTTCTACTTTCTACTGTAGAGCCATAACCCTGACCCAATGCAAACATCACAGGTCTATGGTGTTTACACATTTCTGATCAAATTATAAAAGAAGATCTGTGTCATTTAGATTGCAAGGTTTGTTTGGTAACCCCATGACATTATAAAGACAAGATGGTAGGATAATTTTTTTGGTTGAGCATAACAGGTCTGTAACTTACAGTCTGGTAAAGCAGTCCCTAAGTATTTCATATTCATGTGGCTTAGCAAAATTTGATACCTAACAAGTTTGCTCGTTGGCCAGGCTGAATCTGAGGAAATCTGTTGCAGTTTAGCACTATGTACAGCTAAAGTATGAATGTTGAAACACTGTTCAACTCGTCTGAGCGGTGTCCGTGATTGACCTGGAGAACAACAGATGACCATATTCTTATAGCATTATAGTCTGTGGAAACTTGGAACTTATGGGCCTCAAAAGGGCTCATTGAGTTGATATCGATTATTTTTTTGACAAGTTTGAAGGAAATCATTGCATAACAATGCTTCTAATTAGCCTCATTACTCATGTCTCACTCTCTATTGTTAAAGAAAATGTGGGAAACTGTAGTTTCTGTCGACTGGGGTTGCATATGATTACTACCTAAAGGTAAAAAGTGTCTGGTCACAAATTTGTAATAAGTGATTTTAATCATTAATTACCCTATCATTGCCATTTAAGTTGTGAGTCAGATGTGCAGAATTTCTTAGTTTGATCATTTACCATCAAGATGTGAGTTAATCTCAAGAGGTGTGAAAAAAATCATGAATTTGTGAACCAACTCAAAAAGTCCCTTTAATACATGTATGTTAATTCAAGACACTTGGTGATACATTGTATCCTATTGTATAACAATTTTATCATATTTTAGCCAATGCTATAGAAAAGCTGAGTACTGTTTCCTGTTTTTGTAAAGTGGCAATTTCTGCCATTTCACTTTCAGTTTGCCCCCTTCACTTTCTGTGAAAAACTACACGGAAAACAACAGGAATGTCAATCTTGTGGTCAGATCTCTTTTATGCACACATACATTCGTGGTGGGGGTGGGGTTAGGGAAGGGTAGTAGAACAAGGGTGAGGGAGAGAGTTCTGTAAGATTTTCACTGAATAAATTTCCCCCCATTAAAAGTCAGGTAGGAGTAATTTGGGGCAATGTTATAGGACAAAATGAAATGGTGCAGAGTCAGTGGTGTGCCAATGTCTGCAAACTTTTCCAAAAATCCTCATTGATTTGCATACATGTATACAAATGTTGCCACTTAAAGTCAGTGGGACTTTATAGGCATATTCACTTGGTAGACACATACTCAACCAGTGTCATACTGTGGAAATTGAGAACTTGAGAAAGTGTAGAACATGCTCAGATACTGCCAACATGTACATACTGTCTGGCACCATCCTATTCATATCAATCATGAATAACTACATCGCCTCTCTCTTACCTCCTATCTACAATTGTAACCCTCATTTTCCCGTAATAAGGTAACCTTATTAATAAGGTGACCTTATTACGTGTAAGTGAGGTTTACAATTGCAGATAGGAGGTAAGTATAGGGGCTGGTAGATTCACAAACCAGGGAGTTTTGGGGAAATTGTATGCCCATAGATCTACTGTAACTCTAAAGGTTACTTGAAGTCATGATTTCATATTAAAAGTTCCAAGAACAATATTTTAGTTTCTTTAATTTTCTTTTTCCATAAATCAAGATTCATTCTGCAGTAGCCTTTATTGTTACATCCAGCCATGATTACCTGAAGTATTGTTTTTGTCTGTAAATTTGCAAGAACACATGTTGTAATTTTTTATTTTTAATTTCTCTACTCATAAATCAACAATGATTCAGTATTGATGAATTGGAACTCAATGAAGTTTGTGTTGTATCTTTAAAGTTCCAACGACATTTTCATTTTTTCCAATTTCGTTGTTGGTAAATCAAGGACCAATCGACAGTATACTGATGAATCCAGCCTATATTTTTTTTGAAAGATTGATTTTGTTTCAAAGAGTCTCAAGGACAACATTTTAATTTGTAGGTGTCCCTCAAAGGCAATATGTTTAATTGAAATACTTATTACCAGTATTCATAAACAAGCATGGGAGATCCAAACTTCAAAAAAATGGTATGATGGCAAATGTACTGTGCCATACTTTCATTTAAAGGCTGAAAACAACCACGACAATTTGAATTAATTACAATACTCCGTAATCAGGGTTGTAGCTAGCCAAATTTGAGTGCCGGCTAAAATCCCATTCGAGCGGACTGAGTTTTGATTGTGGAGCAAGCTGCTTTTGTTCAATAGTGTTGCAATCAATGTTGCATAATCTTCACAAACCATGTTATGTGTAGGATAATGAGTGTTAGGATTCACACATACACTATATGAGTGCTCAGTCTAGCCTTATAAAATCTATGCTGAAACTGGATTTGCCAGTACACATAGAAAGTGCCATTGTGGTGTTTACAAATATTAGTGTGAAAACATTTGTCGTTGAAACTTTGTTTGCATTTTAAACTGAGGCAACCGTGAATTTTGGCCGAGGATATTGCGCTCTGTAGTCAGAATGTTAACCGGACAAAGGAAAGATGCATTTCCCGATATACCACCAATTTTAGGAAATTGTGTGCCATTTGGTAAACTGACAAATTCCTTTGAGTGGTGGTCACCCACGCAGTCCGGCGTAGCTACAGCCCTGTCTGTAATATCCTATTCATGTACAACTTTTTCATATCCTATTCATGTACAACTTTTTCCTATCATTTGACAAACTTTACTTTCAAGTAGAATAACTCCTTGGAAATTTACTGTCTGCTTGCAGTTATTTTGCTATGCCTTGAAATAAACAGTATCATAAAAGTTATATTATTTGTAAGGGAAGTAACTGGAGATCAGTAAGATTTGGTTTCAGTTGTTTCAACTATGGTAGGATACAGCTCCACGTTCACTTGAATAAAGTTGCAAGTCATCAGGAAAGAATAAAAATAATTGTCTATTTTTCATCCTGACAAATAGCGATGACAGACATTTTCTTTGTGTATAAAACACGCACTCAGTTTGCAAATTATTTTCTTTTCTGATCAAGAAGTAAAGCTATTCATGTGGGTGGCATTGTTATATTCTCTTGACATGGAAAGTGAGGATAAATGAGCATAATTTGCAGATTTTGTGTTTTAGGATGAGTGGGATGTAAAGTACTTGTAGAATAAAGGGAACTGTTTGAAAAGATGTGGCCCAATGTTTTGACAATACTTTGTCACTATAAACTTGCAGAACTAAACGGTGTCATCACATACACACTGAACAATTAACAGGGAAGGAGTGTTCACAATAAGTTTCCCTTCCCTACAAGGTAGTGAATGACATGGGGATGTGATTTAGCGACTCCCTTGTTTCATTTCCTCATAAATTACTGTAAGATCAGCAGTACAAGACATGCATAAAACACATCCACAGGATATACATGTACAGTGTACATGTACATGTACATGCACTAATAGTTTTGTCTTTTCACTTTGTTGACACTCTAAAAGAGTAGTAGCTCTATTTTCTAAAAGATGTTTAAGAAAAACTAAAAGATGGGGTATGCTGTACCATTCATTGAACCCTTTACAAGTATTTAATCTGTAAAGTAGCCTCCTGTCCTTTCTCCCCTCTCCTTACTGCTCTCATCTGTGCATACAGAGGTACAGTAGTATTCATACTATAAGTGACTGTTAGACAAGGCATTTGGCAATTGTTTTTTTACAGTACATACTGTATATAGTACCAGTATGCTGGTTTATGGTGTGCAGAAAGTACAGTAGGTACAGTACTCAGGAGTATATTCTGTATAGGCCTTCTACTGTTGCATTGTGCCAGTAGAACCACAGTTTGAAAGGTTGTGAAGTTCCACTAATCCGCAGTACGTTGTTAAGAGCAACATGTATGCCATGCCTGTTTACAGTGTTTGTTTGTATACATACAAATTTATTTGCAAAAGGCAGACAATAATTGTCACTGTAAGATGTCAATGTCAAACATGCCTGCAGGCATTATTTCACTGGGACAGTATGACAGCTTGGCTAGGGACAGTATGGCTATGGCAGTTATACTGCACATACTGTACTCTAGTTACATTATTACATTAAATTCTCATTAATGTACATATAAATTTGTAATGATATAAAATGTATATATGTATCAGGCTAGTGCATTTTTTTCTAATGTCATTATAAGATACCATATGACAATTAACAGCAGTATTATAATACATCATGGAATATTTAATTACAGAATTATTGTCCCCTTGATTCAATATCATACTGGCCTAATTTATCAACTTACATGTAACTAGAGAATAAAGGATTAGTATTAAATGATCCTTTAATGTCACAGGAAAACCATCATTGAGGATGGACAATATGATCAATTATGTAATTATATCCTTAATAAGGCTATGGTCATAGTCATGTGCAGAGAATTCTTTGTTGTGATATAGGCCTATAGACTCATTCACTGTTTACAAACAAATGCCATCACGGCTGGGCGTCAAAAGAGTTGATAAAGCGCGCATACAATGTCGTCACAATGAAAGGTAGATTCCAGTTTGTCTACTTTCTGCGTGCAATGGCGCGAGCGTTTACATGCACGACACTTAACATACACGCTTGTGTTCTTGCGCATGCTCTATGCCAACCAGTGACGTAAGCGTGAACGCCCTAAATACAACATAACCATCCAGCTAAATCTGTATCTGTACTTGTAGTAATTGGTTGTACCATAGGCGTAGGAAGTAGGGGGGAGGGGGTGGGGGACTAAAGCTTCCCAGTCAAAAATGTGGGGGCAGAACTACGCCCCTCTCAGGATGAAAAACACCTTATTTGTCTCTTCTGTGAGAAATGTCAAACAAAAATTTGCAGCAATTTACCCTAAAATTTGTCCAAAATGATGCACCAAATTGCATCTAAGGACCCTCAAATATCCAAAAATTTTCCAGAGGGGAGGGGACACCCCTCCCTTCAGACCCCTCTCTCAGGACGGCAATCCGAAAAAAGGTTCAGCCCCCCCCAGTCTCGAACAGCTTTCTACCCCTATGGGTTGTACAGCACAATATAGAGGTACTGTACATTAATATGTAGTATATACTGTACTGTAAGTATAGAGATGACATTACAGAAAGTGGAATTTGAGAGGGACTTCCCCTTTCAAACTTTTGTTTGTGATTTGTGTAATTATGGAGCAATTTATTTGGCTAGAAAGTTAATTTACATGATTGTATGAGAAATCAAGATATGAGGATTTTCAGTTAACTAAAATGGAAATGGTACTGTATCAAATATTTAGTTGTACAATTAAGCAGATGCAGAGTATTAAATTCTGCAAAAGGTTGGCAGTTTTAATGCAAAGTTTAATATAAACTGAACTTGATTAGCACCACTGATGCCTGACCAGGCATTAATTGTATGCATTCTGTCTAATATATCCTACACAAAATGGCCCCCTACCCCTTCCTGGCCCAGAAATTGTCGATGCTCTTGACACAAGCTTATAATGCTGATACTGTGGCCTGATGCATGCTATTTAAACTGGTGAAATGTCGACTGTTTTTTACTTCCCTTTGTTGACAGGGAGTTGTCAATGTACTCCGTTTCATAACATTCATGTTTTAATATGCACGTTTCTGTTCAGGGCAATTACCTTCTTTATGACAGTCTTCTACCATCATACAGCACTCAGTGAAGACGCCATCACCATCTGTAGATCTTTAACCTATTTTGTGTGTCATTTGATGCATAATACAAACTGTGGCAAGTTAGTCTGTATTCTCTAAATTGTCCAGCCTCTTGATGTACCTGTACAGGTCTTCATTGTAACACACTAAATTGTCCAGCCTCTTGATGTACCTGTACAGGTCTTCATTGTAACACACAAGGTTACAATGAAGACCTGTACAGGTACATCAAGAGGCTGGACAATTTAGATAATACAGACTAACTTGCCAAAGTTATTGCATCTTTATTACGTCCAGTGTTCAATATGAAACTTATATAAACCGTACATACAGTACTTCATCTTTGGGCGGTAGTGACTGTAAATTCTTGTTTGTTGTAGTATATATAGCTAATTGCACACTCATGCAATAGTACAAAAATATTTGGCCTCTACAAGGATATTTCACACATCCGTTTTATCAATCATGTTATTTGTGTTTCTTCTGTCATTTTGCCGTTCAATGAGACAAGCTGACCAACAATCTCTCAGATTAACAGATTTCACCCTTAAGGCAAATTTTCCAATTTTATGTGGTCGCAGTACTTTGAAAATTGAATTCAAAGGGACTTCATTATTAAAGGCTGTAAGGCTTGTCAAAATTGAACATACAATATCCGTGTGTTAATATTATGATAAGAATCATATTGACTAGGTCCCTGGTACAGTCCAGTTGTGTGGTTTATTATGTCTGTTTTGATAATTATTGGATTATATTAATAGACACTGATTAGACATTTTATGTTGACAAAACAAGTTTATATGTTTATAGATCAGTGTTCCTGTATGAGTAATAAGCTCTGCATGCATAATTCAATCATATATTTGGAAATTGAAATGATGTGATTGCGCTGTAAATGCATAGCATGGTACAGTACTTCCATGGTACAGTACTTCCATGGTACATACAGTAGTGTTGGAAAGATTCATCCGTATTCACCATCGGCATCAGCCTATATTCCCTAATTATCCTGTACCGGGATTTGTAAAATTTATCTTAAATGCCCATATTATATAACCGATATTTATCGTCCCTATATCATGAATATGGTACACTATTTGAGTATTTCTGAATGCAAGTTCCAATATTTAACCCTCATCACTGTGAAACAACACTTCATTGGGGTGTCCTGTAGCCTACTGTATGGTTAGTTGCCAAATGCTAATTTCCCAAATATTGGTATCAGATCGGTATCAGCCTATACTAAAATATCAGTATCAGTAATATCAGCTATTGCAATATCGATACAACATTTGTACATAGGAATATGTTTGACAGCAACATGCATAGTAGTACTGAGTACTTCCATGGTACATGGCAACCATCATGGTTGCCAACAACTCTCGTCACAAGTTTGCATTTGGTTGATTGCCTCTTGTGCCTCTTGTTGATCAAAAACCAGATTTTTCAAAACGGAACTTAACATGTAGAATTCCGGTGGATACAAAGGTGCTCACTTTCAGGGATAATGATTGAGACGCAAAGCTGGGCTGTATTAAACACTCCTGTCTGGACTCATCAGACTCAATTTCAGACTTGAGTCTGATTTTTAACTGCAATTGGAATTGGCTCAGAATGAGCTGAGAATTCACTCAGAATAGGATAAGGTGGACTTGGACAAATTAGGCCCACAGCTATAGCGTGACTCAAAATTGGTTTAATAGCATTAGCAGCTTTTCTAGATATTTTAGGATATGTTGGGAAATGTTTAACCTCTCTTTTTTTTACAGCTGTCTGGTTATGTTCTCAAGGAAAAAAACAACCTACCACCAGGCTCACAATTTCTGAAGGGTTATTACCAGCTTTGGGGGGGGGGGATTTGACAAACTTACCCCAGTAGTGTAAAAGAAGTGCACCGGCCCCAGAAAGCATCTAGGTACCGGAAAGTTAAACTACAGTACTGTACTACTACACTAGCTCATGGGACTTTGCATTGTCAACTGAGATTACTTAAGTGAGATTTGAACTAAGTCTTGATTATATGTTGAATGCTTGCAAATTTGTTGGGCCCTTACCCTTCCCCTACGGTCTCCCTTTTCCATTCCCGTTCCCCCCCCCCTTTGGCCAGATGTGATGGATAACCATCATGTCTGTAGTGGACCATAGGGTCTTTATATACTGTGCTTAGTTCTGTACATATGCATACTCTCCTGCAGTTATTGCTAAACAGTTTATATATATATAAATATAAAAGTATATTGAAACAAGGATGCATTTCATTTCATATTGGACATTGAAACTAGCAGGTTGCAGAGTTTATGAGTCTCAGTATTGTATACTACAATATGTTAGGAGATATACCAGCATGTGTAATATAACATTTCTTGGCATCAGCCTGCTTAGCATATCATATGAAATGGCAAATGTGAGTCACATATATCTTGGTATCCATAGAATCTTTCTGTTTGCTTACAGCTTCTAATACATTCATGAATCATGACCAATTTTTTTCCCAAGGAATTGTCAAATTTATTATGTGCAGAAAATTCTTCAGTATGGTCAAATTATGTATGGATGTCTTTCATGTGATATTTAGTTACTGTGCATATTACTCAGATTGTGAAAACCATGCTTATACAGTAATAGAATGGAGAGAAGATG
>WURT03281360.1:20690-31817 GCA_009936505.3 Holothuria glaberrima
TGTGATATTTAGTTACTGTGCATATTACTCAGATTGTGAAAACCATGCTTATACAGTAATAGAATGGAGAGAAGATGAGATGTGTGCAGCTCAGTGGCATTTTGTTGTAAGTTTTGAGCCACTGCTTGTGCTTGGTTGTGCAACTAAAAGCAAAAAAAAAAAAAAAAAATGAGTGATGAATGAAATAAGGGATAGGGGAGGGATAGGGGGGAGGGAGGGAGGGCAATAGCCTGAAAATGTTTCTTCATTTTGCCTGTTTACCTGTAGAAATTATTTTGTAATGAAATGCTCAGTTTACACAGCAAGTAGTGGAACATGACTGTTGCAAAATTATGTGTACAGTGTACTGTACTGTATATACTGTACATGTTTTATGGTCAAGTTGGGAAATGAAATCAAAGGGACATCTCTTACTTGTAAAATAGTTTGCATAGTATTTTGCTTTAAAACTTCTGTGGAACATTTTACAATGTAGGTATTTCTGTTGTACCACTGGCTAATTTCTGTGACTACAAAGGGGCAGGGATTTCCGTTAGACTGTCGTTTCCTTTACGGGATTATGTAACTCAGAAATCCTGCAATCTTGTACCTAAATAATACAAACACTAGGTTTATGCATGTGCAGAGTACAATTTTAATGCAAGCAAGGAGTCAAGCTGCAGTTCCCAGGTAACAGCTGCAACCGTTTGTTGATCTTCACAATATTATGGAGTGATGTGTTTCCAGTGTATCTCCTAATATAGCTTTGATGCTGTATGATGTCATGGCTTTTACTCTTAGTGTAAATATGGATGATTCATAATAATATCAGTATATATACAGTACTACAGCTTTATGACAATGCATGCAGATATTACAAAGTCATCATTGATCCACAAATAGTAGCTCAAATCAATGCAAATGCCATAGACCTACACACTTCTAGGTGAGCCAGGCATGTTAGTGTACAGTATACTTCCACATAAGGTCTCCCTATTAGATTGTATGTTTTATGGTTGAACAGTTCCTATTGTCAACTTTTGTGTTCTTTTCTCAAGCTGGTGTATACATGTATACTGTGCATGTAGCAATTAACAATACTCATGCCCACAGGCTAGTGGTATTCTCGTGTATAATACATGCAGTGTAGAAGTTATCATAATGGGAAAAACACGTTTGGAGTTATTTCAATAAAACCATGTAAAATTTCAGTGCTACAAAGTGTCAAGTTCTAATTGTTTTTATGCATTCAGGGGGTCTAGATTCCCTTCAGGCTGTTATAGTTGGAAGGGAGCAAGGATGAAGGCATAGGCCCGCAGCCAGGCAAGTTACTGAAGGGGGGAGAAATGGCTTCCAGGGGGGCAAAAATTTTTCAGGGGTCCAAATGTGTAAAAATGTATTAAGTCAAAGGCAACTTGAAAACTTTCTTGGGGCAAAAAAATTTTCAAGGGGGACTCGGCCTCCCTTGAGTGCGGGCCTGTGAACGCAGCTTACCCTTTTGCCCCCCCCCCACCTCTTGACTACTTTTTGATATCCCAGACTATTCAAATTAAACCTGAAAGAAAAATAAACTAGTTGTATCCAAGAAGGCTGCTTTCTTTTTAAGATTGTTCTCGTGTTTATTTTTTGTTTTTTACTTTTTTCAGGTATGGTACTGTATAATTCCTTTCTGTATCCATTGGTGTCTTTTCTTGTGAATATCATTCTTATTGATTTATTCTTATTTCCATCTTATCTCTGCAGTTTGACTTGGATGGCAATGGACACATCACTAGCAAGGAGATTGGTGAGGTGATGAAGGCAGTGGGAGAGGACATCCCTGGTTATAAACTTCGGGACATGATCAGAGAAGTGGACGATAATCAGAATGGCACTGTGGAGTTTGATGAATTTCTTAAAGTAAGTCTGCTCTAATTCTTTAATTTAGTGTTGACACTTTCTTGCAGCATCAGGTCTCTATGTTTCCCAGTGCATGTAAAGGTATAGAAGGCAAGAGATTGGGGGAGTGGGAGAAGTCTGCAGACCCTCCTGAGCCCCCCCCCCCCATGAAAAATGTTGATTTCAGCGCAAATGCTCGTTGTTTTGCTATACAGTAGCCAGTTAAACACACAATACTTTACTGTATTTTGCAAAATGAAGCATGCATGGGCAACTTAACTTCATACAGGCTAACTGTAGCAGTTAAAACATGCATATTTTGTAATTAGATCAGGGATTAGAAATACATTTATTAGGGAAAATTTTTCATTGTCTGTGAGACTGTGCTTGTGTGATTGGCTCTTAAAGTCCATTGCCTGGCTTACACCAGGGTACTGTCATTGTAATGGCCACTTCCTGCTAAACCCTTTGCATCTATGTCAGTATGCCTTTTGCATAATTTGCATGAAGATCTTACTAGTAAAGGAACTTGGCATCTAGTCTGGTGTAAAACTGGCAACAGTGATTGCTTTGTTTGGCAGTAGCTTATAGAGGAAGTGTCCATCTCTCTTGGGTAAGGACTTCCTCTTTCCTATCTGCCCCTGTCTTCATATCATGATGTGTAGATGCATATCAGACTGATAGTACAGCAGCATGCACACACACTGTAGATTTAAAGGAAGCTACTACTTACACACATGTACCTAGGCCAGCAGACTATATTCAGACAATTCCAATTAAGGTACATTGGCTTCAAACATATCCTTCCTTCATATTTTTGTTTTTATTGCATATTAGTTTTAAACTTCCTTATTTTGATAGCTAAAGAAACTCATTAGTTAAGGAATGCAGTTTATGTAAATTTCCTCCATGAATTGCTTTCTATTGCAGTTTTCTACAGTTTTGTTAAAATTAGTGCCTGGATGGTCTACACTACAATACAAATGGTTAAATGCTGCTCTGTACTGTAGAACAGCATACAATGGAATCTGGGTCAGATCCATGACCCTGAGCAAAGTTAAACATTGATATAAGCAAGAGTGAAATAGCAAAACTTGTATTATATTGAGGGAAGCAAAGGTACTGCATGTGGTGTTATAACTTACATAGTCCTTCCAGGAGACACATATGTTCCAGGCACTTAGGATGGCATTTGATTTGATCGAAAGCTCTGATAATCACCAGTTCATTGTTTTCACAGACTCGCTATCCAGCCTTTAGCACTTAAAAGCTATGAGCAAAAACACCCCTCTGTTACAGCTCTTCGTGAAGCTTACTGAAATTTGGTGAGACTACAGAAATCAGTTGTGCTATTGTGGGTCCCGGGCCATGTGGGCATATGTGGGAATGAAAAGGTCGACACACTTGCCAAAGAAGCCCATCAGATGGGCGTCACCATCCTCTTCTTACCTCACACTGGTTACTGTCCTAAGATCAATTTCTATGTAAAATCGAAATGGCAAGAACTGTGGGATTCCTTCCCTGAGAACAAATTGTACCAGATATAACCAACGGTGTGGACTGTGGGTAATGCAGCCCCCAGTAAGTGGAGAGATGATTTAGTTCTGACTAGGGTTGCACCAGCCACACTTACCTTACCCATGCCTTTTTACTCCATGGGGACGAGAGACTATACTGCATCCCCTGTGATTTTGCTGTCACCGTCACTCACATTCTCGTTGACTGTTATGAATACTCCCATATTTGTCAGAAGTACTACACTGTGCAAAACCTGAAGACGTTATGTGATCACACAGACCCTTCTCTCATTTTGGGCTTCCTCAAGAAAAGTGACCCGTATAGAAATTTTTGACAAGTCTCCCGCATTTGCATTTGCCAAGATGTTTTAGTTGAATTTTACCCCATCTTTACCTTTTTAAGTTTATTCTTATCCCTTTATTCTTGCTGACACTATTTAACATGTACATTCGTGTTGGTGTGTCGTTAAACCCGATCTAACTAACTCCAGGAGACATATATAGTGCTTAATTACACCTGGTGTGCTGTATTGTGCAATGTATCCCATCTGTCTGTATATATGCTGCTGTGATCCATATTGTGATAGGAAGTTTCATTTACCCACAGAGGATACAAAGTTATTTCTGCACACCCTGTAAGTAATCATAACTAACCCTCTCAGTGACCTGCAATTCCTTCTTCCTCATTTAATTTCTTGTTAAATTGGAGCAGATAGATAACTGATAAACATTTATCAGCTACTTGTAGGCTGTTGTAGTTTCCTGTCATTGTACCAAGGGTGTCACATGACCCTTGAAATGACTCACTGTTTGGTCTGTCTTCAGAATTAAGGGGAAAGTACTGCTTAAATCCAAATGGATTACAGATCTCACTAAAATACGTACCAGACTTGCAATGCGAGTACAACCTTCTAAGTATAAGTAAGAATTTAAGTACAGGGCCTTACTTGCAAAGTACGAAGAAGTGAGTACGAGTACAAGTACGTGATTTTCGAACTGAGTAGGAGTACAAGTACAGAGCTGCTCAGTACTGGGGACAGGGAATAATTTAGTATTACAACTCCCTGGTGTAAGAGATTGCTCAATAGGCCTAAATTGCACTGATATGTGTTGTAGTACCCCCAGCCCCCCCCCCCCAAAAAAAAAACAAGTAATAATCTCTTTGGAAGTTTGGTATTTAAAACAAAGCAGTGGTGGTTGCATTGTAGAAATATACCTCACCAGCCTTTCTCTGCAAATGTTTCCACCTTTTTTGTCTTCTTCCTTAAATTAATGACTGTTAGACTCTAGTTGTCCACACTTAATTTGAACAGGTCTATAGATGATATGATCATCCTGGTAGACTATCTGTGACCACCATGAGAAAGGACACTCACTTAAGGTAGAGGGAGGGGGGGGGTGAGCAGGGAGGAGGCTAGGAGGCAGAGGGAAGAGTTTCAACAGCTTGTGGACAAAGTGCATGTGGATATGGACATCATTATTGTGGGAGATACTGTAATTCTGTGGACTCTGCAGAGTCTATTTCAGTAGCATGTATCCCCTTTTATTAATAAATCAGAGTCCAGGATTTAATAAGGATGAAAACAATCAAAGTGCAGGCTACTATTCAGAAGCATACTATAAGGTTGGTACTTCTATAGTAATTAGAGGCATCTGCCAGACAATAGCTGACACATACATGAACTATAGAAGGAAGAATGAATTGCTTCTCTTCCTGCTGTCTAGTGTTTCCACTGGAATTCCTTATATAGACATAATTTGTGACAGGCATCAAAACACAATGTCATTATCATTATAGGTACAGGCCTAAGGCCTAAATGCAGGTTGTGACCTGTCATTGTTACTAGAACTTCCTACTGTACATGACTAATTTACAGCGCATATGTTCTGTAGGTGACCATGGGTAGAAAAAGTAGGGAAGCTTGATGGATGCTCACTTTTGGGAAGTTAAAGGGAAAATGCAGTCGCCCCAATTTGGTATTAGTGTAGTAGTCTACCCAATTTAATGAATGGCTCTTGAGGATCAAGTGATAATAATTTTCTCACTGAAATGTGAAAGTTACCAGGAGTAACTCCTTGGTTTACCTTGATGCAATATTGAAGTCCTGAAATAACATGAAGTTTTTTGGAAGAGAAATAGGAAGAAATTTGTGAAATCTACAGTAGGTATTTCAAAATAAATTTGGGAAAACCGCTTATGCCCATGAAGTTATTTAGAGGAAAATTTTAATTGACATTTAAGGTAAATTTTCCTTGTTTTACATGAAGAATATGGATTGTGGAGTTGACTCCCTTCTCAGGATAATATTTTCTAACCCTGTTCTGTAGATGACTGCACTGTTCAACTTGATTAAGAAGCCCATTATAGAATTAATGCATGCATGTGCTGTACACAGTGTGCCCAGCCTTTATGTTTGTGTATAGCTGCCATATATAAATTTGTATATTTAATCATGAAAGTAATTCCATGATTAAATCAAACTTGATTCATACAGTACATACTGTACATGTACAGTAGGATCATTTTGGTATCTCAGTTGTTACAATTTAATGACAGTTTGGTTCAAAGTATGTCAGACAACATCATCACAAAAGATAAACAGGGGCTAAGGGGATTCCCCAACATACACACAGCAGCTGCAGACCTTGACATACAGACCCTGGGGAGGGAGAAAATATAAACAATTGTCTTATTATTCCTATCAGAAACCACCCTGCAGAGCCTTCTGAAAATACTGTATATACCCTGGGCTATATCCAGTGGCCCATACAGGGTTCAGTCATAATCTCAGTAATGTTCATATGATTGGTGACCCTTCAGCTGAATGTGTTTGCTTGCCTCCTTCAGTAAATATTTAACAGTTCTGACACATTCAACCTTGAACTTAAGTACTTAATGTATTACTGTGGCTGCTAATTTATAAATGTCAGGATATACCAGAAATAGTGTACTGCAAGTATCATTTATCCATTATGAAGGTTCATGGGCCTTTGGGATATGCCTCCAGGCATTAATAAATGTCAACAAATCTTGCTGCAGACTGTATAAATTCTCTAGGTCCTCCTCTAGTCATAGAGCCACTGTACGTCCTTTAAGGTTGTAGCTTTGTGCTCCAATTTAAACAAAGAATCTGCATCTCCTTGACAAAGTTGCAGGGATTTTGCCAGAAACTCAAAAAGGAAGGGGGGGGGGGGAAGGTTTATTACTGCTAAACCCCAAGTCTAAATTGATGCTTCCCTTGGCTAAAGTTACAGTACAGGTGGGTTCAGGGGGACAAAAGCTTGCTTCAAGGCTTCAATAAGGTGCAGTTTAAAGGCCATTTATTTATATAAGTTGAAACATTGCTGCAAAAGTATCCTCTTCTTTAGTAAGAAACCAAGATACTGACAATTTTATTTTTATAGAAATGAAAGGGGGGGGGGGGATTTTACCCTTCTTCTGGAAAGGGGGGGAAAACAAATCTCCCTTTCCCCCATTTAAAGAAACCCTAAGCTGCGATGGCCTGTATTGAAATATTAATTACTCAGGGCCAAATTTTCATTCTTCTGTGTTCAAGCTGTTTGCTATACTGTGCATTGAGTGATCTGCCCCAGTCATCATTGACCAATCAGTGGGATGGTATTTTTTGAATTTATGTTAATCAAAGTTGTATTTTCTCCTTAATTCCCACTACTTCCTAACATCCCTGTAAAAATTATGTTTGTTATTTCCTAACATCCCTGTAAAAATTGTGTTGGTTTTTTCTTCACCTAGACCAGGGATTTCCAAACTTTTTCTCCTGGGGTACCATTTTATACATGCGTGGTGCCATCAAGTACCACAGTAACAATATTCAACTGTAATAGTGTTTATGCGTTAACATACCTGCGTTAATGTGAGATGTTCACTCAATAGTCAAATAAAAAAAAATAGAAGCATGCTGTGTATCAATAAGCCGTGTACCACTGAAAAAGTTGAAATGTACCACTGGTGGTACGCATACCACAGGTTGGGAACCCCTGACTTTAATGGACCGTGTCAGTGTTATTTCAGAGAGAATGATGTTCAGTTCTTTTTTTCAATCAAGTGTGTTGACTGAAAATAGCAAATGTTCGTCCCAAATGAGTCTAGGTGTGTGTCTTTTGGGGGAGAGGGGGTGAGATAGCAGGGTGCACTGCCTCCCCCTTCTGTCTGCCATGTATGCTCATGTACTGTAAATTTGTAAATTAGGAATTGCACTTCCGCCTAATGAGGCAGATCGTTAGAACAAAATGGTAGACTTGGGGGCATGGTGCCAACTGCCAATACTACTCTGAGTTTATAGTGTGCTAAGTGTGAACTGAATGCAAATCGTCAGTAAAGATTTTCAATTACATTTAGATATATACACTTAATAGCAATGCAAATTTATGCCAGTGCCCCTCAAAAATGATAGGCCAACAATTATATTCTATACTCCATACTCTAATGGTAACAGATAGCCTATTAGGATCCTCTCACATAACCCTTCAATGCACATTCTGTTTCAAGTGGTAACACATATAACATTGATTGGTTCATAAACCAAGCATACAGTAACTGACTTCTTCACATGTATTATATGTGTGTACTGCAGCTGTTGAATAGGGGTGTCAAGCTCGGCACCTCTGTTCACAGTCAGGTGTCTGTGTGGTGTCGAGACATAGTCAATCTGTGAAAGGGAACTTTGTGTTGGAATAAGCATCAAGGTTTGCCAACCATTTGAACATGTACAAGAAAGCTTTTATATTACAAGAAGGAAACAAATTTATACAATTGTAACTAAAATCCGTGCCAATGTGTCAGGATCGGCTCATATTTAACAAACTTTAGGTCCCTTCTTTACATTATTATTTGGGTTTAAAACTGAAAATCAAGGGGAATGTAGTCTCATTCATATTCAATTTTTCTTGTTTCAGGACATTTTTAGTTGCAGTGCCTGTAGGCACCAGCAACTAATGTCACCAACACAAAAGTGGGATTCTGACCCGTTAATTGATCTCCTCCTAGACGGTTTTATCGAAATACGGTGTAGTCCAAGTTGAAGAGATGGTTGTTATGTTTTTACCCTGCTAATTTTGCATGGTGACCTTCTATATCCAGGGAGCCACCGAGTAGTAGCTTCGTGATAATACAAGATCAGTGTAGCCTAGTTTATTTTGCAGGTTGCTCGTTGTATGGTGTAGACTACAGCTGTTCGGTGATATGTATTGTATGTTCATTGGTTAAGTCATAGAAAATTAGTCTACAGTAGCTATAGGCCTACCCTACAGTGGCTAGCTAACGTCATGGTACCATTAGTCTAAACGTGTCTTGTTAAAGTTTTTTGGGATTTTCTGTGTATGTCGTGTTGGAAGACTGGATTATTTACAGCAGAAGTTGCTAAAAGAGTGTCAATTTCCTACATAAAATTTTTGTTTGGTATTCTTGACCTATGTGTGGGAAACTGATGCGGCTGTGTGTAAAACTGGTAACATTATGAGGAGGCGTGAAAAACCTGTATTGCTGCCTATCCCTAACATTAAAAAAGAAAAAAAAAAAAAAATGGGGATTTCGGGATCATAAAGGGATGTTTCATGTGTGCAAAAGTCAACTAACTCATCCATTTTCTGGAGGACAAACAACACAAAGATGGACTCTTAGTCATGTACTTAAGCAATGGGGTGGATCAGGTGCAGTGTACTCTTCCAGAGCAACCAGTGCATCCACAATTTTGACCTTTTGACCACTGGTGCAAGCTCCCTATAGTAACAGCCAATTAGTGTCACCTTTCATTGGAATTGTTATCCCTTATCATTAGTATCACAAATGCAAACAGAAGCTCAAGCACTTTGCTAGCTGATAAAACTTTCTGTATTTTTAGAAACACAGACATAGTAAATCAGCGAGTTTAGGTACCACTCATGATTGCCAGCTTTATCAGCAAAAATACAAAAACAGTTTGTTAGTGATATTGAAACCAAGCAGTAGGAGATAAAACCAATTAGTACAATCTTCATCTTAATTGGAAAGTTCATTTAATAACAGTTTTAAGTTGACACTTCATTATAACACACATCTTGATTCAAGGCCCAAATCACCTTCATAATATTGTGTGCATGCTATTTACATTGTTTTTTATTCAAAAAGCTACTTGAGTTTTTATAGACCTAGTGACAAGCACTGTTTTAAAGAGGCACTTTGAGATGGTACGTGAAATTTGCTTAATTTTTTCCAACCGGTCAAGTTTTATTCATGTATTAGTGACAAAAGGTCACACTAAGACAATTCCCATACACTTTGTACTTGTAATAAACTTTTCATGAGTGATTAATTAACTGTTCAATTCAGTTTTTAAAAATTTGTGACCAGACATTTTTTCAAATAATTAGTATTAATCATCAGTTAGTCAATTAGTATTAATTGGCACATTACTATTACATGAGCTAGGGTCCAAAAATTCCAAATTTTTAGTTTTTGCAAAAGTGTTGGAAGTGGAAATTGAAGAATTATGCTTTTTATAAGCATTGTCATGTACATAGTACTCTTTAACATCCTCACAAAATTGCTAATTTAAAATCAATGGGTCGTTTTAAATGAAACTTAACATGAGGATAAAAATGAAATGTTTATTAGGAGTTTCATATGAACACTGTATCCTGTTCAATATCAGATATAAGCCGTACAAGTATACTTGCATTTTCATTTTTCAAAATAAATCACTTTCATCTAGTCAAAGTGAAAGTCAGTGGAATGTACAGTCAGTACATGTAAAGTCAGTGTATTGTGTGCTGTATTTTCAGGATAATATACTGTATACATTGAATCCCTGATATTAAGGTACTGTAGTCTTATTGTTCATCAAGTTTGTATACCTAATGGTAGCCATGCTTGAAGATGATAACACAGAACTGCCTCAAGCCATATGAGCAAACCATAGTGTACTTTTTTATCCCACTTCACTTCATCTCCAATTCATCAGGAGTAATTAAATTGTGGAGGTCATAATCACTTTATCTACTTCACCCCACATTACTGTATGGAAGTACTGCCTCAGAAGTACCTCAGAGGTAGTACTAGATTCTGCCATCAAAGTACCTCAGAGGTAGACCTTCCATGATTACTCTACCTCCTATCTACTCATGTAATTCCTTACCTGCAGTAAGCCCCCTGGCAAGTTTAAAAAGCACAGTGTATCAGACGTCCTCTGGCAGAGGGCGCCAGATCTAGTTGTCTTCATGCTTGCATACATGTCCAATAGACTGCACGTAAATGAAGTTTTATCAGCTGGTCTGTCACCTGGGTATTGGGGATTAAAACACTAGGAACGATTTCACTAACATTTAGCAATGATTGTTAATTCTGGTACCAATGAGTGGAAAAATCAGGAATGTGGGAAGCTTTATCCAGGGAAATTTGGTATTTTGGACAGAAATACTGGCAGTTGGAGAGATATTTGGCTAGTTTTGTATAAGAAAACATGTAAAAATTGTGGGAAATATGAACTTGCTCACTGGGCAATAAACAATTTTTCCAGCTCCATGTATACTTAACTATGAATCCATCACAATTTTAATAGTGAACAAGTTTTACAATCAATGCAACTAAACTGTAAAAGTGACCAGTTTTGTATCAGAAAGTTAAAGTCTTTTGAAATTAGCTTTAGTGATGATTGTCATAGCAGGGAGTTGCTAAATTTGACAAATAGCAACTATATGGTTATAGAAAAAAGAAACCCATGGCTATTACTTTTAGCAATAAATCATCGCTGTCGCT
>WURT03281361.1:0-25323 GCA_009936505.3 Holothuria glaberrima
TATATATATATATATATATATATATATATATATATATATATATACCGCATATCCATGCTAGTACCAGAAGTACCCCAGTTTAACGTGACATCACGTCGGTCTCTAACCTGCATGGGTTAATATTACTTTGCCCTCGACCCCTCTTCTCTTTTGTCATGATTATCCCTGCATTGCTAAGAAGCAAACAGACTTCATTGCATTAAAATGACACCCAATACTAGCAGAAGGACAAAAAAGCCTCACATACGTGCCACTTACTTCTCAGCGCGGCGTTCTGCAACACCCCGCCCCCCCTTCGCCATTTCCACCATCCTGTAGTATTTCTTTCATTTTATTTGTCTCATCGTTCATGTAATAATACATACAACAGAGGAAATAGAATGTTTAGGTTAAGTGACATTAGAAACAGGCTTGCAATGACTCAGATCTCACAAATCGAGGACGGGTGTAATAATATCCTGTTTATCTTTTCATTTCTTAGTTGACAAAAACACTATCATTATTAGAATACCATTTAATCTCTGCCGGTGAGGAACTGTGTGTAGTTTAACATATAACTGACTAGCAACAGACATGTCCTCTTATTGCGGAAACAGTATAATCTTTTGTGTAGGGTATGCACAGAAAGACTAGGCAGGGGGCAGATCTGATCCATGGCCAATAGGAGTCAACCAGCCATGTACACAGGGATCAAGTTTCCCTGTTCTTCGAAGTAGTGTTATTTTCCTCTGTACACTGGCAACCATACCCACAGAGTTTATAATAGTTACTTCTGGTAGACTTGTGCACTAGTATTAATTAATAAAAATGTGAAAACGTAAAAATTCGCGTACTGCGGATTTCAATGTACACAAAAACATAAAAACTCGCACTCCCCATCCCTTCAGTGTGCATTCCATCCTAAAACACGCAGGCATCACAGTCACAAAAACCAGGCTGAAAATAACCATATCTTCAAGTTCCCTATGTCCATCAATCGCCTTTAGAAGTCAGTCATGCTTAAATGTCGAAAATGTTATAATCATATTACCCTTGGTCTTTCTGTGTATGTCGAGAGTTGAAATATGTTTATTTATCGCTATAATGCCACTTGCCAGAGACTCTCGACAAATATATTTTGTAAACTGAAGGGAAGTATAGGCCTAGTGAAATTCTTGCTGGATTGACGAAAACGGAGAATCATCGGATGCATAAATAAGGTCTTCTTACCTGTGACAGTGAGTAAACCAAATATAATCCTCGTTACCACAGAGCTTGATTTCATTTTACTTCTCGTCCTTTGATACTAAGTATTTACAACACCGTCCAGATTCACCAATTGAATATTGCAGTACTATGAAGATAGTTGTGCACGTGCATTAACCTGTAGGCAGTAGTAAACCCACTGGATATAGGCTTAAGATACTGAAGGTACGTAACCACTCCTACTGCGTGCAATAAGTAATACTCTGGATGTATATAGGTGAGGCTCTTTTCTTTTTGTCAGGGTGACTATTGACCTCCGTAGTACTATTACAACGGAGTTGTAACAGGCACAACTGCTATATTAGCATCCTGTGAATTTATATCCGTGTGGGTATTAGTGTCAGGGGTTTCGTGATCTTTGCCGAATAAAAAGTTCGAAGTGAATTGTTCAGGTTCAGTCACTGAAATGAAATATTTCAGGATGTCCATTGTACCGTAGAGCTAATATCATCTCCAGGATCAGAGTGTATTATAAGGATTTTTAGTACTGCGTAAAATAATGTGGAAGACCAGCTGCCGGGTCATGAAGAATGCGTGACTGAGCTGCTTAAACTGATTGTTGTAGCCTACATTTTCTATGGTGAACTCTGAATAATATGTGGGCTAGGTGTAATGTTAGTAATTAAAATACATTACATGGCAACAGGTCAGGTGATTGAGTGGTATCCAAAGCCTGCGTTAGAAGAATCCATTTAATCATAGATTCGGCTGCCTAGTTTGACAGAAAACCGATAGAATGGCTTTTCATATGAAAATACACTCGGTGCCACTACAAACGAAAGTAATATACGGCATTCGAATGAACTCAGGGTGACTTCCAAATCCCCAACCCAAACCACCCGAAAAAATTTATTAAAGATAGCACCATTTTGCGTCTAAGCCATCTTTAATGAACAAAAATTTCTCAAAGGGGAGGGGAACACCCCATTCCTTTAGACCCCTCCCACGAAATGGTCAAGCCCCCCCTAGCTCCCCTACTAAAATAATCCTGGTTACGCTACTGCACCCAAAAATGTTAAAATGAGATCAACCGAAAAATGCAAAACGTGACGGCATTTTTTTAAATATCAGAGGAACGGGATGGCTTGTTATAGAACTCAGTATAAAAAGCAAATTTCCTCGGGCTTCACTTGAGAGTTGGTAGCTCAGTGCCTCTGCGCATTCCCAGAAGAAACAACTCAAGCCTTTCAGAACAGCTACGATACTTAGAAGATAGTGACAGTAGATTATACGGTACTCTGAACAAGGTATGCCACTAAATTAAGCGTTTTTCTCTACGACCAAGTTTAACCCAGGCATGCACAATTTAAGACTATGTTACTGAAGGGATGCGCTCATTCAGTGACGTGAATGTTGTTGTAAATGTACTATATGGTATAGTAAGTATGACAAAATGAAGGCAATCGAAGTATTTTGTACGTTTTGCTTTTAACTTTTCGAGGGTAACAAATGAAAGTTTGAATGAAGTATCAAAACAGGCAATGATGGCGACACCAAGAGGATGGGGTGTGTGACAGGACTCGGGTACGTTCCCCCAATTTTTATGTTCCCCCTGAGATTTTGGGTAAACAGTCATACTTTAACACAGCATTTACATATCTTGTGGTGCAGGAGGACCTTCACTTACTTTTTCAGTCAACCAGGGAACTAAAATTGAACAAATGTGCCCAAAATGAACTAAATTTTTGAGGGGCGCTTCTCGCGCATCTTTTTGTGTACTTTGTCAAACCCTGACTTCAGTGGTGTAGCAAAGGGGGGGCAGGGGCTCAAAATTTTGGTGTGCTTTCACGTGCCCAAATTCGATTTAATGTATTGAGAAATTAAGACACAAACACACCTTTTGTATTTTAATGTGAACACGAGCACCAACTGTCACTTTTCAGTCAATCTATCGGCTAATATCGCCACCCATATCATGACTATTGAAGTAATGATTAAAACATTCATAAAAGTTATCTGTCCATATTTTATGCCAACATAATCACAAATAATTTTCAGATCATTTTTGTTCGAATTACATTATTATGAATGCGGATTGTGGAATTTTGCAAAATTTTTACACAAGTTTTTAAAATATGTCATTCATTTTTGCGGCCTTTATTTGGCCTTCTTGGATAGCCTGAATCTTGCAAAAGAAGTTCTTAAGAAAGTTTGAAATTTTCCTTATAAAATATTAACAAGTTTCAAGACGAGATGTGCTAAAATATTTTAAATATTATTATCTTTATCATTGTCTAAACAAACTGTTCATAATTTTTGCCGCTATTTTGTTTTGGGCAGCCATTTTGCAAGAGTGAGACCAAAACTATTTACTGTTACCACTTGATTTTGTGTTCATGCTACCATTACGTCTCCAAAAATATTGGATAGGAGAGTCGTTGTTAGGAGGTGCACTGTAAGTACCTCTGGTCCATGTTGCAACAATTGCTCCTAATTTCTGTCCATATTATAACAAATATCTAAAAAGGAGTTTTCCGAAAAATCCTGTTGGAATTTGAGTCAACCACGATGGCCGAAAAAATCAAAATGGCAGCTTTTGGAATATCTTACCTTTATAATATAGTAATGAGGCAAATACGGTAATCATTAAAATAGTTTTGATACAGTTACACTGTAGATCTGTCCATATTTTATGATATATACTTAAAATGTATTCTTCCGAACTAGTTTGTTAGAATTCAGATCAACGCAGATGTCTTAACAAACCATATGGCTGCCAATATTTATAAGGAAAGTAACGTTTAGATTAATTGTTTTTTTTTCCTTTTAAATATTTCCTTTATTGCGGTTGACCTACATTCCTGACCGAAAAAGTCAGAAATAAGGTCTGAGTACTTAAAACAATATGTAAACAAATGTTACAAGCAGATGAATGGAAAAATAATATCAATGATTAGGCGATATGCTTTATTATAATAATAATTTTTTTATAATGTTGGCCTTTTTGTTTTTTCAGTGTTCTTGCTTGACCTGGATGCTGACATGAAGTTCAGAAAAATAAGTTTTGAATATTTATCACTGAATACAAAAAGATGAAAGCATATGTATCAAACCTCTCTTTAATGGTTATTTTCCTTGTAATTTTAATATCTTGTTTCCATTTTGTTGACGGCCATTTTCTTTTTTTTCGCCACCTGGCCTAAATTCTGACTGAAAAGTTTAGAAAATTGTTGTTTAATATTCATCAAAAAATGAACAAATATGAAGAGTTGTTGTGCCAAAACTGGTTTGAAGATTATTGTCCTTATCATTATTTAATCAAAATTAGCCATTTTGGATGAGTGAGAATCAAGGTGTTTACTACTATCCTCTTGATTTCATGTACAGGAAAAAATAACGTTCCAGAAAAATATTGGTTTGGAAGGTTGTAGCCAGGGTGCCCGTAAAGAGCCTCTGGCCCATGGCATACATACTAGGCTTAGCCCTCAGAATCAAAAGCTGAAAATTTGACTGAGATAATGGATTAATAAGCAACAGTTTTATAGAAGACGATTTGAAACTTCCCAGAAGGAAGCCACATTTATTCTGGTCAGGATTAGCTGGTTTTATCTTTTCACTACAATATTCATTATCCTTGAAATTGTAGGATTAACCTCCGAAGTCAATCTCCGTGTCAAAAGCATAATTAATTAACTGTAAACATTTTTATACAAGAGTCATTCTCTGATTCCTTGATAACTGCCCAAAAGTGGCTCTTGGACAGGTCTACTATCTTATTCATTATGTCTCCACATTATCTAGGGCCTACGAAAATGTAGGCCTGGGCTCCTTAATCACGTCCCATGTCTTGTGAAAGTTGAAATGTTAGTCTTAACCAATTTTTCTAGTGTGGTCATTTTGAAAATGCAAGAGTGCTCTTACCGATACAGGCTTTGGAATCAGGTTTAACTTACTTATCTCGTTACCACTGTGCTCTAAAGCCTGGAAAATGAAGGTTTGCTTCACAATCATATTTTCGTACCATGTTATGGCTTAAATTCAAACTCAATGCACCGTTTTTACAGAGGCCACATTAAAAGATCCAAGATGGCCGCATAATAATGGCTTTAGGTAGCCTACAACCGTTCTATTGATCATGTCAACACATTCGTCAGAACTTCTGTAAATGAAAGTTTAGCCTTCGCCTTCATGATCAGATTTTCATATAACCTTAAGACGATTAAATTAAACAACAACAAGTCATTCTCGCGGCCGCCATTTTTACGAAATTCCAGATGTTTGCCCAATATGGCTTTGATGTCAATTCCAACTAATTGGTCTTATTACCTCTGTATTCAGAACCCTAGAAAATGTAGGTTTAGGCCCAATAATCAGATCCCCATGTCATTTTAAGGCTGAAAACTAAACGAAATACATAGTTTTTAAGACGATCACGGCCATTTTGAAAATCCAGGATGGCTGCTCAAGTGGGGCGTTGCGGTGAGATCTAATTTTTTTCATCTTAGCACCACTGTATTCAAGTCTCTTCAAAAGTAGGCTTTAGCCTTCAAACTCAAAGCTTGAGAACACTCAGAGGCGCCGAAATCTGCTACATGGCGCCATTTCAATAAAAAGAAACAAAAATCCAAACTATCTGCCAAAAATAAAGTTTGCGTTAATATCAACACTGATTTTCCGACTCGACACAACATGACGTTTCCAATAAAACATAGTTTGTCGAATCCCCCAAAGTTAACCAAGCCAAAATTTTGAGCAAAAGAAACCGGATAATCCATTCAATACAATTCTCACATCGATTATCTTTCAGTCAAATTTAATGTTCGGAAAATGTTAATTGCGATTTTGAAGGGCAGCATGATCACTAACATAAAAGCATAATTGAATAGCTTCATGTCCTAGGCTAATGTTCGTTATTTTGTTACTGGTTCTCAAAATTTGCAGGAGGAACGTTGCTCCCCTGAATCCTCACCGAGGGGGAACCGAGAACCAAAAATTCTTTTTCACTTTGACAATTTGAGAAGACTAGCAACGCCACTGAAATTAGGGGGGATCCCCCAATCTAAAAAGAGATCTACGTAGGTCAAAATTTCAATGATTATTTTACCCAGATTTGTAAGCACAGTGCAACGGCTACTTGTTTGCTTTCTTATATAAATATATAAGGGGTAACGGGTAGGTACGTAACTGTTGAGAACAAGGCTTCAGGGGTTAACTTTAATACCTTTTGTTAATAAGGTCAATGTAAAAATAATCAGTGCATGAAATAACTGCTGAAGGCAATGAAACCCATGCAGACGAAGTAAGATGCAGAAGAGGTCACATCTCTTGCTACTGATAGACAGGACATTTCAGATATCATGAAGGGGTATATCCCTTAAAGACATACACTCGCGTGGGGTATCAAAATTCTCAGTTGGATACTGCTCTTTGATTGACAGTTGAGTTTAAAAAATTCAAAAGATGCAGAGTAGCTCACATTCCACACAATGCAGAGAGAATATTCGGATTACACATATTATCCTTGTATACTCACCAGAACATGGCCTTCAGCAATAAAAAAAAGGTTTGTGTCTGCACAAGGAGGTTATGGGAGGAGCTACAAGTTGCTTAGTTGGAGGAACTAGAACTGTGTGGGATGACGATTTGCCTTTCAAGAGAAGAATACAACAATGACAACATTGGGACTTTTCTAAAAGCTATATGAGGATAGAGATTTAGCGTCTCCACACACGAATTGATTGCTCGGAACATGGGCTCATGGCTTTATACATAGAGTAAAGGGATTTTGAGTCGCCTGAATTTTCAAATTACAGGGTTCTCCTCTCAACCTGCTTAATAAATGAGTTATTGTACATTTTGATGTATTACTAGGTGATACGTTGGCAAGAATTTTGGCTCCAGAGCCCCATTCAACAAATTTTGAACCCTGGATGAAAGAGTTCAGAACTTTCCTGAATATCAGTAAGGACAGAAAAGTTTTGATTGTGTGTGCAACATTTCAGCCATGCAGATCTACAAAATCTTGGACAAAATTGTTGGAACGCTTCTCACCGTTGTGTCAATGTATGATGTCGTGCACGACTTACGAAAGTACGTCCCAGTACACCCTCTGCCCCCAGTACAGTACTACACCCCCGTCCCCAGTACAATTTTGTGTCCAAACGAAAAGGTCAACCCGAATTGACCTTATATTATCATTAACATTGTACAGGAGAGAGGGGATGCAGGGGTGTTCCAACGAGTTTTGTCTAAGATTGTAAAACTGCACTAGTACTCTAAATCCAAAAGAGTGAAATTAGGGACGGATCTAAAATTAAGACTGAATATTCGCTCTAAAAGAGTGGGAAAGACTCTTTTTGGATTGAAATCTTTCAGTTTAAATTTAGATTGGTCCCTAATTTCACTCTAAAAGGGTGACTTTTCAGTCTAAAGGATTAGGAAGCAAACGTTAGGGTGTACTGCAAGTAAGAATGAACTCTGTCCAGGATTGGATAAAAGCAGATGGAATTTCACCACAAGGAGCGTCATGCAATGTATAAGAGTGCAGCAAAGATGTGAAGAATCACGGATTGGTTGTCTATGGAGCAGTGCCATAAAGTTATTACAATGAGTTTTCAATATGCCCTTTCTTATTTCTGTAAGGTTCACTACCGTCAGTGGCGCAGTCAGACTGATATTTGCGATGGCAAGAGCGTCCAGAGCTTCATTTTGTAGGGGAGAGAGAATAACCCAAGCTATAAGGATAAAGAATCACTGACCTCTACATTTAATTAACTCAACTAGCAAATGAGGAAAAACAAGGGTGTGTAGTTAGTTAGTTAGATGAGGTTTAACGGCCCAGTTTCCAACCAATTGGTTCAAGTCGAGCCGGTCACGGCCTTTTTTCCCAGTTGTGGCTCACTGGCTTGTTTTCCCTTACTCCATTGCTTATGCGGAGCATCACGAACAACGGCAGAAGGTTCCATTTTTAAAGTCTTTGGTATGACTCGACCTGGGAATCGAACAGGGCCTCCCACGTGAGAGGCGGATGCTCTACCACTAGACCAAACACGCGGTCTAACAAGGGTGTGTAAGGCTTTTAAGAGGTGAATATGCGACACCCTCTGGTTACATCCTGGTTAAGGAGTTACTTGAGAATGACACTTTGCAAAACTGTGGTAGCTTCGTGACTGTAAGTTGATAGACTTTGAGCAAGTCGAATAGGTTTACCAGATGTTTACACCTTAACAGAGTCATGGTAATTAATGTATAGTGTTGGGATATTTACGACTCAGTATTGATGACTATTAAAGACATTGATGTATGGCCTATAACCTTTAATTTTTTAGCCTCAGATAGGGAGATGTTAAGTTAAATTTTAAATGCTTAATTGCCTCTTGGAACAAAACTGCGGTACCATACGTTTCCTCAATTTCGCCGCTGTAGACCTACTGCAACACATTTTATGTAACGACGTGTGCTGCTGTGCGCTATGACTCCCATGCTTTGAGGTTGTTAATTGCAGCTTCATTCTCTATCACTCCACTCTCTGCCCTTCTCTTCTTTTTTCCCTTTCATTTAGTTTGCATTCCAAAAAAAGGGGACCGGGGCTGGGTCGGCCCCCCTTGATCAGCCCCTGGCCTACAAATAATGTGAACGTGAAACAAACGAGAACTTCATTGAAATGCATAAAAGGCATCTTTTCATTTCCCGTAGGTCCGCTGTACCACGCCAGCGGCACACCTTTGACCTACTACCGCCAAATCTCTCTTAAAATATATAGGTTTGTGACTGCAGATGGAGGAGTTTCATATACATTTATGGGAGAAGCTACAAACTGACAAGTAATTTATTTGGGAAAATTGGAACTGTCTGCGATGTCGAGAATTCCCCTCCAAGTATCTGCCTTGGGTCTACTTATCAATATAATTCTGCTTGCCTTTAGCTACTTGTTTGGAACAAAGACTTGAGCAGCGCTTGTCAAATGACAGACGGATTTTTTCTTTATGGGTTTACAGTATAGGCCTACGGTATCTCAAAAATGAGAAGTGTATCGACAGAGTTTTAAGGGTGAGAGAAATGCCACTCAGGTAATCAGGGATGAAAAGTCATCGTGGAATAGGATTCTCGCCAATCGATGGACAGTGTTCATGAGTGTGCCTTCAACGTCTACAAATTATTTGTGAAAAGGCTGTTAGTATACAAATTTACTAAACAAATCTCTGGTAACTACATTCCTTGTTCACTGCTCACAGTGGCAGAGGAAGGACAGTGCGAGAGGTCGCGGCCATCTACTCTGGATAGGAAGAATCACTTTCCATATAGTACGTGCGCTCCGTGGATAGCAGTTGCCGAGCTAGTGTGATAAATTTGTATTTCAGAGTGCTCTTTTCTTTACTCTTGAGCATTTGAAACTATGCGACGTTTTGGCTCACTGGCAGGCTTCTTACTCTTTTTAAGGAAAAATCCAATCCCATTTAAAAACCCCTCTGAGTTCGTTTATATGACTTTTAACCTCCTCATAGGCATACGAAGATGGGCCTTCAGTCTCCACTCCTGCAGAAAGTTCCATTTTAGGGAAAATGAACACTTCAGGTATATTGATGGAAATATCACTAATATTTCGGGCAAAAGTGATCAGTCGCCCAATCGAGTGGCACTTCAATTGAAAGTTTTTGTAGCTCCGTACGCTTACGGACTCCTCATCGTCACCTTTATCAACCTACCTTTCCAATAACTTTCCAAAATTGACTAGAACATGTGACTTCAAAAGTTATTGAAACTGCTACAGCTTTTGGTCTCGGCCAAGAATTAAAGTGGTTGTAGCATCCCCGAGACCTATTTAGGAATAACCCTACATTCTAAAAACAAAAGAGTGAAATTCACTCCAAAAAGAGTGAATTAAGGGACCTCTCCTAAGGAAGAGTGAATTTCATCCTGAGTGGAGTGAAAATTCACTCCAAACAGAGCGACACGTAATACACATGGAATGAAATATCGCTCTATTTGGAGTGAATTTTTACTCCACTCTGGATGAAATTCACTCTTCCTTAGGAGTGGTCCCTTAATACACTCTTTTTGGAGTAAATTTCACTCTTTTGTTTTTAGAGTGTATATTTCTGAATACAATTGGTGACTGCACTTTGATTGGCATTTATTCAAAAAATTACTCCAGGCTAGGTGGTCAACGATGACTTATACAGTCAGATGTATTCCCAATTAAAGGGAAAATGTAGTCACCCCAATCAGAATTTGTGTATCCGTCATTCTAATTCATGAATGACTTTCTTATCATATATCGACTTTTTGTTACTGATTTGTTACATTCGTGAAGAATAACTCCTTGGTTTACCTTTTGTTTGTAAAAGTTTTTCTCCAAAAACATCTTCAGAGGTGCAGTAGAGGATATTTACAAGTCTTCTGATATATCCAAGCAATGTTTGGGTGACTGCCTTTTCAGCTGTGTGTCAATATTCTTCTTATTAGTTGAATCTTAGTGGAGGGTACTATGGTTCTGTCTTGGAGCAGTATTAGACAGGTGTTTTGGTTTAAATTGGAAAAGGTGCTAAAAGTAAACTTAGTCGGGAGAATTATAAGATTCTGGGGTGAGATTTTAAAACGTTAAAAACTTTCCCACTCTTTTTGATCTTTTAGTCTTCTGATAGCTTTCTTCTCAACAATGAATAGTAGAGAAAAAGAGGGCTCCCTGTAGAAATTCATATCGACATAAGCTATACATGAGCTGTACCGGTACTGGGACGTCGTGAGGAGATTCCCACCCTTTCAACACAAGACTGAAGTGTAGTTGCAGGCAGTACTATTTGAGGGTATTTTATATAGCTAGTCTAATTTTCCACGATTTTGTAATTATTCGCCGTCTTTAAAATTGACAATTTCTCCGAGTTAATTCTATTTTGCAAATGTTAGTGCGTTTACTGTCGCCAATTATTCTGTCTGCCAATATACGAGCATCAAGAATCATTCATCCCACACCCTATTCGTACAAGTTACACTTCCTTATACTCTTGACTCGATGTCTTAGAAAGCACAATATACTCAAATCAATGGACGAATTATGTGCAGCATAAAAAGTACTCATAAAGAGTAAAGTCTGTAAAGGTGTAACGCCACTACTTCAAGGGTAATCGCCGCGTAGGACATTACACTACGAATTTAACACCCTGGAAAAAAACATTTTGGGGGACAGTTTAGAACATGTTGCCGAAGAGATGTTTTCAATTTGTGATGTTTATTTGGTAGGAAAGAAATTGAAGTGTTCTTCCTGCAAAAATGAAGACGATAGACGGCATTTTAGGCACTTTTTCGCACTATATCCTTAGGCGATGCAAAATGACATTTTGAACGAAGTAAAGAAGCATGCAGGAACCTCCACCCTATAATACAAGCTCCCCTAGCTCAAAATTGCAATCGTAATGGTACACAAATATGAAATTACCTTGAAAGGCCTACTCGTGAGCTTTCATATGAGGGGTAGCTTGTGCTCACTGAAAACTTTTACAAAGGTCCAGAGGCCACACTTTGTGTGTACGTCAATGGAGGTGTAATTAATGATGTGCTACGCAAAGGTGTTAGTTAGTTAGATGAGGTTTAACGGCCCAGTTTCCAACCAATTGGTTCAAGTCGAGCCGGCCACGACCTTTTTTCCAGTTGTGGCTCACTGGCTTGCGCAAAGGTGTTACTTACATGTGCAGACAGCAAGTCGGTTTTATGGGAAACCTTAAGTTCAGTGAAAATACCATTTATATTTCTCGAAGGCTTCGATCATTATGAATGGGTAAGGAAACACTTCTCCAACTTTTTTAAGAGTCGTAGACATAATAATCAGTGCACAACGATTCAGTAACAGACGCATGTAGGCGCTGGGCCAGTAATGACATGTGTATCTGTGTCATTATTAAATAAGAATAGCCGATTTTATTTACAGGGAACTTTGATATGTAGTATGAATTTTGAAATGAAAAGTAAGTAACACATCGCTACATCGTCTTTAAAAAAAAAAAAAACAAAAAATAAAAAATCCCCATGCACATGCTGTAAGATCATTTCATTATTGCTTCGGCTTGGACAGCTTCAGTGGATCACAACTACCATGTAGCCCACCTTTAAATAGTCTCTTGAACAAAATGTTTTTGATCTCATTCACCTATAAATTACAACAATCTAACACAAGGACTTTACGTGTTAGATTGTTGTAATTGATACTTGAATGAATGATGAATGTTGAACGTGGATGCATTTTAATTGCTTCTACCAAAAGTTTTTTGCCAATGTGTCAACATTTTGGGGTCCTCTGCACGCTTTCACCTTCGGTTTAATTCCCTTTCTTCCGTACCTGCCTAAAATTTCCTCATTAATATTAGTACTTAACCAGTAGTATTCTTGGGCATAGATATGGTTACGGAAGACACGCAACTGTAAGAATGAGAAGAAAGGGCATTTTCTCTCCTTTCTCTGCTCTTCGGAAGCTTCAGCTAGTTACCGTATTTTTTAATCCAATTACTGGCAGTCGTATCAAACATACTTTGCAAGGAAATTTAGGGACTGTCAGTGGAAAGCAATTGCATGCAATTTTTATCATGGGGAATAATTTCTTATGCAAAATAGTCGTAATATTTATACCCAATGCCCGACGATCATAACGCATAATGCATAAAGCCAAAATCTTGACAAAACTAAAGGAACACCTCTAGCCTCTAGTTGGAGCAGTAAGGAGGTTTGGGGATAGGGGAAAGGTGTCGTAAGCACCTACCTGAGCCAGTACTACTCAACCTGTTCGCTTAGACCAGGGGTTCCCAGCGTCTTTCGGGAGGCGACCCCATTTCAGGTGCATCAGATCACGACCCCAATTAAAATACCTCCACCCCCAAAAAGAATCAATAATTTCCGCCCACACCGTACTTACTGTTTCACTGCTGTTAACTTTTAGTGATTGGTGAGAGTGAGGATCGCTGAAAGACTAGAGACTGCTGAGAGTGAGATTGGCCGGGGACTACTAACGCGGAGTGCGACCATCGGTTCGCGAGGAGCGTGCCGCCGGGGGGGGGGGGGTTCCTAAAAATATCCCTAAATTGCAGGAAATTGCACTTCCCGTGCCTCTATATAGTGCATGCCCAGAACTGTCAGTTTTCATATGTTTCATGTTCCTGGGAATTTTTCAGGAGACATGTTCACATTATAAATAGGCCCTCGAAAAATTGGAAATTCTGAGGCCTACCTGTATGTATTGCTGACAGGCTAAAATCGAATATAAGTATATCCTGATAATGGATAATGGAGTTGGAACGAAACCAATGAAAATCATTATGAGGGACTAATTCGTTCCTGTGACTATGGTTATAAATATGTTACGACTTATTAGCAATGTACTATCCAACAGTGCATTGATGAACATAACAGCAACATATCAGCAACATAAATATGTTTAAAGTGACTAGTGAACAAGGGTATTTGATACTCCCTTTTAACTCTGATAAAAAGCCACGACAGACATGCATGAAAGCTTTGCGAGTACCGGTAGATTGTATCGCGACTACGATCAATTGGAGAAGGAACTCAGTTAGCGTGATAGCTGGCGTTTTACCGACACCCGACACAACTTTTGCGTTATGAGTCCTAATTTTTTACACCATATTGAGACATTGTGTGAGAAACTGATGCTTCAACGTGAGACCGTGAGATTGCGACGAAATGCATGACTCTTACGCTGAATGCGTGAGAGATGAGTTGGCAACCTTGCTGTCTCTTGTGTGACGGTTGTCGCGTAAACAATGTTTTTAGTCTGTGGTCTCTAGCAATATATAATTGCTGGATAAGTGGTATTTACTATTTTCCATTAGGGAATGACAAATTTTCAAATATTTTCAAACTAGTTCGCGACCTCACGAAAAGTGCTTTGCGACCCCAATTGAGGTCCCGACCCCAAGCTTGGGAAACCATGACTAAGACTCACCCACTTACAAGTGGGTGGCAGCTTTCTCATCCCCAAATATCTCTACCACAACGTACCAAACATTTTGGATCAACTTTCTTACACAATCTAATGTACTTTAGGCGAAAATCATCTGTGATATTGCTATGATTATACTTCGTTCCAAATGACCCATAGTAAAGGTCTAAGATCCTCTCCCAGGACTATTTTCCGGCAATTAACCACTGGTGGATGCCAAAATTTCCTGGCGTATACAAATCGAAAAAGAAGCATTTATTGCTACCATAAATTATCATGCAGTTGGAAAGCAATGTCACGCAACTGTAAGAATGAGAAGAAAGGGCATTTTCTCTCCTTTCTCTGCTCTTCGGAAGCTTCAGCTAGTTACCGTATTTTTTAATCCAATTACTGGCAGTCGTATCAAACATACTTTGCAAGGAAATTTAGGGACTGTCAGTGGAAAGCAATTGCATGCAATTTTTATCATGGGGAATAATTTCTTATGCAAAATAGTCGTAATATTTATACCCAATGCCCGACGATCATAACGCATAATGCATAAAGCCAAAATCTTGACAAAACTAAAGGAACACCTCTAGCCTCTAGTTGGAGCAGTAAGGAGGTTTGGGGATAGGGGAAAGGTGTCGTAAGCACCTACCTGAGCCAGTACTACTCAACCTGTTCGCTTAGACCAGGGGTTCCCAGCGTCTTTCGGGAGGCGACCCCATTTCAGGTGCATCAGATCACGACCCCAATTAAAATACCTCCACCCCCAAAAAGAATCAATAATTTCCGCCCACACCGTACTTACTGTTTCACTGCTGTTAACTTTTAGTGATTGGTGAGAGTGAGGATCGCTGAAAGACTAGAGACTGCTGAGAGTGAGATTGGCCGGGGACTACTAACGCGGAGTGCGACCATCGGTTCGCGAGGAGCGTGCCGCCGGGGGGGGGGGGGTTCCTAAAAATATCCCTAAATTGCAGGAAATTGCACTTCCCGTGCCTCTATATAGTGCATGCCCAGAACTGTCAGTTTTCATATGTTTCATGTTCCTGGGAATTTTTCAGGAGACATGTTCACATTATAAATAGGCCCTCGAAAAATTGGAAATTCTGAGGCCTACCTGTATGTATTGCTGACAGGCTAAAATCGAATATAAGTATATCCTGATAATGGATAATGGAGTTGGAACGAAACCAATGAAAATCATTATGAGGGACTAATTCGTTCCTGTGACTATGGTTATAAATATGTTACGACTTATTAGCAATGTACTATCCAACAGTGCATTGATGAACATAACAGCAACATATCAGCAACATAAATATGTTTAAAGTGACTAGTGAACAAGGGTATTTGATACTCCCTTTTAACTCTGATAAAAAGCCACGACAGACATGCATGAAAGCTTTGCGAGTACCGGTAGATTGTATCGCGACTACGATCAATTGGAGAAGGAACTCAGTTAGCGTGATAGCTGGCGTTTTACCGACACCCGACACAACTTTTGCGTTATGAGTCCTAATTTTTTACACCATATTGAGACATTGTGTGAGAAACTGATGCTTCAACGTGAGACCGTGAGATTGCGACGAAATGCATGACTCTTACGCTGAATGCGTGAGAGATGAGTTGGCAACCTTGCTGTCTCTTGTGTGACGGTTGTCGCGTAAACAATGTTTTTAGTCTGTGGTCTCTAGCAATATATAATTGCTGGATAAGTGGTATTTACTATTTTCCATTAGGGAATGACAAATTTTCAAATATTTTCAAACTAGTTCGCGACCTCACGAAAAGTGCTTTGCGACCCCAATTGAGGTCCCGACCCCAAGCTTGGGAAACCATGACTAAGACTCACCCACTTACAAGTGGGTGGCAGCTTTCTCATCCCCAAATATCTCTACCACAACGTACCAAACATTTTGGATCAACTTTCTTACACAATCTAATGTACTTTAGGCGAAAATCATCTGTGATATTGCTATGATTATACTTCGTTCCAAATGACCCATAGTAAAGGTCTAAGATCCTCTCCCAGGACTATTTTCCGGCAATTAACCACTGGTGGATGCCAAAATTTCCTGGCGTATACAAATCGAAAAAGAAGCATTTATTGCTACCATAAATTATCATGCAGTTGGAAAGCAATGTCAACGATAGTAAGTAACAGCAGGGAACTGCTATTGAATAGCAACTCCCTGGTAACAGTACGTTTAAAATCTAAAAATTGTGCAAAAAGTCGTGGGGGGGGGGGTCCCTTGACTATGGAAGCTCGGTCAATGCTCCTTACCAGGATTATTGTCTCATGTAGCAGTCTGAAACAAACTTGTTAGCCCTTCTACGGTTCCCTGCTGGTTTATACATTATTTTTCATACTCATTCCCCTTGTAATGCCGTGCATCGTCTGAATTCTCCTTCAAGGTTAGATAAGTCTCTATAGTAATCCCCTATAGTTAAGCTCCGAATGTTACTATAAAGTGCTTGGTGCAGGCTGAGCTCCCAGTTTCATATGCAAGTGGTGAACAGCTTTATGCCACTTTTCATATTCCGTAAACAAACTAGAGCTACAAGGTGTTAGTCTCCTAGACACCTACCACCGGGGTGCTTTCTCTGAGCCCAACCCATTCCTTTTGGAGGATTAACACCTCGAAGGGGGGGGGGGCTTCTATTCCACTGGTACTTGTTAAGCAGTATACATCAGTTTCTCTGTGGTAACTTATGCTTTTTTGCATCTTAGGGGAGAAGAGTACTGTCACAAGCAGACAAGGGGAGCATTTGACATCTTCCAGTAAGTGTGTACGCTTTACAATGATACTCTGAATAAAACAGGAGTGGGCTCAATAAGCCTTCATCCTCTAATTGCACCGCGTGGTATCTAGAAGTCCCCTGCATAGACATTTATAGGTCGATATTTCGAGGCAGCCTAACATGGTTTAGATGTTAATTTTGCGTTATCTGTTAAGTGCACATTCAGTACCGTTAAAAGGGATAAAATGCCTCATTCTCATAACATTAACTCCCTAAACTGCCAGAACGTTCGAGATCTATACTCTTTCCATCTCCCCCAACCAGAACGTTGTCTATGGACCCAAACGTATAACCTAAAGCTGATCAGTGCAACCCACAATATTGGATTGTGGAAGAGGAAGGGTTTTGTCATTTATTGCTCACCAGGGCCCTGTTTCGTAAATGGTCAGGACTGATCTTAAGTTTGATCTGCCATTCAATTATCCCATAGAGGTTTTTCACGTGACGTCATCACACTTCCGATTTCATCTCACCGTCCATGTTGGCCGTCAAACTAGCTATGTAGTGCCGCAGTACAATGAGGAACTTGAATTTACTGCGCGGTTGGGTGTCACAATCGGGGGGAAACTACCAATTACCTACTTTTTTATCGTATCCCTGCAAATTAGGAAAGCAAAGCAAGGTGGGTTGCAGTGATTTAACAACAAAATTGGTCACCAACTCCACATACTAGACTGTGCAGTGCACTCTTCGTGTTGGGTTAAAACTAGGGTCCTCAAAAGCCGTTCTCGCATCGCAGTTTGCGATATAAATAAATAGCAGCGATACAAAAATTAAAAAAAAATATTAATTACTATACGACATAAAAATGTATAGCAGTTTTGCTATGCAAAACAATATCCTTAAGGCGGACCCTTGCAATAACGTTCTTAAGTATGCTACTCTGAGTCTTAGTTAATTTAGTCTCACCTTACTAGTGATAATAAAGATACAACTTCGAGGCATTTTGGTACACCAGAATTTCTCTCACAAAACTAGCTACAAAGTATTTGAACGCCTCTAAGCTTTTATATCTTTAAAGTCTTATGTGTCAGGTGATATTTTATTTAAAAGATAAAAGAATGTCCGGATATTTTAAATTTGGGAGTGTAACGTTAGAGGCTTTCGCAAAGTCATTGAACATCACTTGGGAATTAAATAAGGATCCTCGGTCCCTCGATCCAATTGATCTCACTTTTTGAACGTAATGTTCCTTGTGTTTGTCATCCAACTTGTTGGTGATGTTTGGCAAAAGAAGGACTCGGTTTCTTCCAACATTTTCCACTACAATATTGAACTTTATCATACTCACATACAGTAAGCTACTCTACATACGTACAGTACACCGTCGCCAAGTGCAAGCTTGACGGCCAACATGGCGGGTAACCAAGAAGTCACGTGATATCGTGACGTCGGTGAAAAACCTCTATTAAAATCAAACTTAAGGTTGAGCGTAACTCTTTCTGAAACGGCCCTGAAGTAAGCTAATATTTTCACGCCTGTTGTTAAGTATTAGGCCTAAGTGACAAAAATTTTACAAGATGGAAGCGGAGAACTCAGGGTCAAGCACGGGGGTAAACTAGCTATTTTTCATTGGGGCATTCCATTGAGTGACAAGTATGAAAATCGTAGTTAGCATCTTTGTAATTTATTGAAGGTGATCCATAAGGCACAATTTATTTTCTCCTTCTCTGCAAGTGGAAAAACCAGAAATAACATTTCATAAATGAATACGTTATACAGTAATAACGCAAAAGTGTTAAGACACGCTATGTCCACACTCCGAAAATGCAACGAAAACGTTTGTGCTATCTAAAAACTTCAGGTAATTCGTATCTGCAATATCTCACAACTGTGTTCACTCTAAAGAATACATCGTTTGTAATTACACGTCATCAAAACATGAGTATCTCTGTACAGTCATGGCAGTAGGCAACACAGCATCTAACTACTTCTGTCCTCGGTACCTTGACAGTAGTCATGTAGCCTGATATAAGTGAGGTGCAGGAGTTATGTTCCTAGTATTCCATTTATAGTGCATACTCTTTCCCCTTTTACAAGTGGTATAATTGTTATAATAATGTGTGTTTGCTGACCTGGGAAAGTTTATATAAGTTCTGCTTAGATGGTACCAGATCTGGCCCCTGTTTCATGAAGAGTTACAATCGATCCTCAGTTTAACCTGACATACAATCGTTCTATTGGAATCAAACTTAAGATCGATCTTCACCCTCAATGAAGCAGGGCTCAGGTCAATTTTGAATCAAGTCTATGCAAATATTTTACATGATTCCGGTAAGTGCCCCAATTGACCGGGCAATGCACACTGCCTCGAAAGAATTTTTATGACTGGCTAATGCGAACCCTAATCCCTAACAAACTTAACAAAGGATACAATCGATACAATACAATACAATATAATACAATACCATCATCCAATCAGAAAATACCTAGTACGAGACAGTGCGCATCAGCTGAATTGACTAGATCATTTCACTTGAGGGCCGTGAAACAAAGCTTAAGTTTGGAGAATACAAATGAAGTAGTTAGCTTTGAAACAAGAGCATAATTTATGCACCGAAGGTGTTATAATCGCCATTAGTTACCCTATAAAGAACAAAAGCTGCATCTCTCCTACACATCGATGCATAACACAAATATGTGGTCGATACCAAACTTGAAATAAACTATTACACTGCATGAAAAAAATAATTTCAAAAAAAAAAAAATAAAAATAAGATTGCACTTCATTCGATTTCAATATCGGGTGATTGTAAAAGTGTTTTGAGGAAGTACATTATTTTGTTTGTGAGAGTCTGACAATTTTGACAATCGTAAAACACAGCATCGAATTTGGTCCCCGAGAAAGACAAAATATGCGTACACCTCTCAACGTCATTTTTTAATTACATGACGTTAATAAAATTTTTATAACGTACAATTTCATATACATATATATATGTATGTAAGCTACAAAAGATAAAAGATAATAAAAACATACGGAAAACGACAGAGTGTAAGTATATTTGTAAATTGTAGGTTACTTAATAATTTTACACGGTACTTTAGGGTAAATGTGTATTCTTACATCTAAATGTGAATAACTGAAAGGTATTTTCTCTGGTTCTTTGTTCCAAAAATAAACGAAATGACTATGGGAAGAGGTTCAACTGATGGCGTTATTTATTAAGTCATTTAGTCTTCAAACGTCTAGAAACAGTCAACTATAGTGACTAAGCTTTCAAACGAATCATCCAATCTTAACAATAACCAACTTTTATGGTACAAGTGTACTTTTGCTCGCGTAAGCGAAAAGAAAAATATCTGCGTGGATCTGATTTCATATAAATGAAAGAAATGCATGATTCTAATCAGTCGTTTTAATGTGCGATTGTTAAGGCAAAGTATGGCTGTGTCCGTATTAATATTATATAAGATTGGAATCTAAGCTTTACTCGAGTACCAGACGAAGTGGTTATTCTTGGTCTAACCGCCTGCGTTGATTATGGTGTAGAGGAAGACAGTGCTTATTATAGCAAGCAACATGATGAAAATACAAAAGAATATAGCGACAGGGGTCCAGCTACCATAATCACATTCCTTGCCTGTAGAGAGAACGAAAAGAAAGGTAGTAGAGACTTACTAATAAAACAACAACAATTTAAACACCGAGAGTTGGAAATCAAAATGTTTAGAATAAGAAGTCTCACCTAGCATTGTACAATCCAATGTGAAACAACTAGCGGGAACCGCCCGCAGAAGGGGGGGGGGTGGTGACAATCAGGTCCTGCTTTGAGCCTTGGCTGAAATTGTGTCCAGCCAGATTAAACTTGTATTTTTGTATAACACCCTACCGTTCGTCAGTATTGTCTTCATAAAACCAGGCCAGGGATAATTAAAATTGGGGGACATCAGTAAACCAAAATGTATCCTGAGAGCATTTTTGCACAGACAGAGAAAAAAATAAATGCCTTTTCGATTCTCTCATTAATGCGATACTCTCTTTACTTTACAGATAAGTTCTGTATGATTACAAAATAAGAAAATACACCAAAATGTCGTATCGCCCAGTAATGAAATGTTACAGGTGCACCTTAAAAAGACTATAGCAAAGGCCCGTTAGAGGACGTACAATTAAGGGATGTACTTAGCATGAATTTAATTGGAGTATAGGAACAACTGGCCGCTAGGAATTGTGATATTAGGGACAATACAATGGCGTATTGCTTTTTTGCAGGGCAGTGGGTACTTTTGCAGGTATTCCTGTCCAAATTAAGCGCTTCTCTAATAAGCATGGAGTTTTATACAAAAAAGGGTTACCTGGGAATTGCAAAATTCCTAGTTTTAAGGGGTACGTCATTTTTTTCAAAACATTTCTTTTGGATTAAACATATTCCCGCCTTACCTGGTCCATAATCTTTACCAGCTGCTTGCACAAACGGCTGCCATCTCAAGTTCATAAATCTAGCTCGACCTGTGATGAAGAGGTCACAGGTCATAGAACGACCTAATGGGGCTTTTGGATATGAATATTCGACGTATGACCAATTTCGTGGAACGGAACCGTCCTCTTAAAAAATACAGAGAGGGAAATGATGTTAAAATTTATTCCCATCAAGCCATATATATATATATATATATACATATATATAATAGAAATAAGGTCCACGTATATTCCAATAAATAATAGCAGATAAACAGACATAATGCAAATTATAGTTGACAAAGCAGGAATACTTGTAAAACAAATTACATAAAAAACTGCTAGGATATAAAAGAAAGCAGAAACAAATGGTAGAAACCACAATGTACAGTGATGTGCTGTGATAAAACTGCCCAGAGAGCTGTAAAAGCTACATAAAAAGGCGTACTGAGGAAGCTATGTTAAACCAACAAACCAAGGGGATTAAGGGCGCTGGCTGACCCAAGACAAGAGGTCAGTCAGGCCTTGTAAAACTGATACGGAGTAAGAAGTCCTAAATCTTTGTTGACACCTTGAACAAAGAAATTAATTCTTAAAATCCATCCCATTTCTTTACGTTAAGCTGAAGAACTGAAATTAGAACCTACAAGAATGCTTTTTAAATTAACAAGAGAATGGTTGGGGAGGTGAAAATGTTCCTCGACCGGAAATCTGGGCAAGTTACCTCGTATGGAATTTTTACGATTATTAAATCTTAAACGAAAAGCAGTACCTGTTTCTCCTGGACATAATTACCGAAACTGCGGATAGTACAATAAAAAGTGTAAACTGCGTTGCTAAAATCGCACGTGAGAGCGGTGGCTTAACAGACCACGGGACATTGGGAATGAAAAAATTCGGTCCTATAGTGATATGGGAGCAAATCTGGGATCTAGGTTTCTTAAAACTAGTGTTACCCCTACCCGTGCTTCGGTTTGCTTTGCCGGAAGTCTTAAAAAGTGAGCAACGTTTTTAGGTTAGTGGGTTGACAAAAGGCTAGAAGGGGATTTTCTTCCTTTAAGAATTAAAAGTCAACTCTAAGGGTACAGATCAATCTTTTAATTATAGAGTGGTAGGTGGTGACAAAAGGAATACGGGAGCTGGGGTTTTGATCCGATACTCGAGAAGCTCTGAACGACTACGTTTTCTGGCGCTGTAACGTGTTACTGTTTTATTGTTTGTGTTAGTTTTTTTTATCTGTTTGCCAGTCTAGTAGTTGCCGAAAAAGGTCCCAGGGGGACCGAACATTTCAACAATAAATTTGCCAACTGTGATTTGCGTTCTGTATGTTATCATATATATATATATACATATATATATATCCCCGCTTAGGGATTTACCATGGTAACAGGATAGGAAATTGAGTGCGGCGGTACTTGTACCTTGGTCTACGTCTCAAGCAACAAGTGCCACGATGGCCGAGTGGTGTAGGCGGTCGCCATGTATGTGACAGACCCGAGTCCTGATGGTGACTTCATTTTCTCTCTGCATCTATTTCTTCTGTTCTTTCCTTTATTTATTAAGGTTCAATTTAATGACCGAACAGCTAACACAACTTCCCACCTATTTACTCGAAAGTTGTAAAAATTGTTTCGATCATGAAAATTAAATGAATCCCAAGTACTAGCGTAGCCATTATGAACAAGGGAAAGAACAGAAGAAATAAATCAGACAGAAAATTAAGCCTTGAGCGGGATTTGAAACCAGCGCCTGTCGTTCACAAGACGACCGATGTAACCACTAAACTATCATCTTTGTATATAGTGTCAAACGTGGCAATTTAGGTACAAATACCGACCCATCTCAATTTCCTCTTCTGTTACTATGGTAACACCCCAAGCGGGATACATGAATAGAGTGAAACGATAAAAAAGAGTCAAGAGCAGGTGTAAAAGTTCTAAATTGCATCTCGCCACACAGCTTTCGTCTTTATTTCAGACTTTTTCGGCGTGACTCTATACTGCAACATCAAATTTGAATTCCAGGTATATTCGCATACCACCAAATGCAAAAACGTAACAAAGTTATGGTGTGATAAAGGAGCCTTGTAGACACCTCTCTGACATCGATGTGGCTTTCCTACACTCTAAAAATGTCTAAAATGTCTGTACATTTACAGAAGAAAGAATAAAGAAGTACAAACGGAAAACGGATAAAATGCTGTCAATTTTTTGAAACTAATTGACATCACCTTTTCCGTTTTCTTTTGTTGTTCTCTGTTTCTTCTTCTGCAGGTACGCACATTTTTACAGTATACTATACTTGTATCAGGGTCAGGATTATCTGACAGGGCCCGTTCAGCTTCCAGCAGGGGGAAAGGGGATAAAACTTCATAGTGGACACGATAATGGAATGTGTATGGTTACCACTACATTTAGACAATTAAGAATCAAAATCAGTATGACAATTTTTGCCTTTCCGTCGACTAAGAAGGCCCCGACACTGATAGTTCTACAAACTCTCCCCTAAAATGAGTGGACCCTGTGACCATTTTATTAGCAAAAAGTCGCTGCGATTGTTTATGATAGAAATGTTGCTATCCTTTGCAAAGCACAAAAAGATGAATTTTTTTATGATCACCATTAAAACATATCGCGGAAGGAGACAGTAGTCCGACAAGAATTATTATTATGAGAGGCGATTGGGAGGGGTGGGATTGAGGGCAGTGGAGAAATTTTAGGGACCTGTGGCTGCTGTTGAGGTAAGAAAATTGAACACTGCAGATTAAATCCTAGATTTCAACAGGTGGTACTCTTAAACGAAGTTAATACTTCAGTTTCACACACACACACACACACACATATATATATGTATATATATATATGTATATATGTATGAGGGTAAATATTTTTCAAGTACTAACACTGGTAAAAGATATTCTACTTCAGATAGTGTTTCTTGTGCTAGTAATAATGTTATTCAGCCACCTTTTTTACAATGTAACGTACAATATGTTGGATCTACCGCTACCTCCTTTAAGGTTCGCTTTCGCAACCACAAATCGGACCTCATTAGAAATAAATCGAGGTGTGAGTTGTCGGTACTATTTAATTCGAAGTCCCACTATCTCGGCCAAATCCAGTTTATCATCACTCCAAAAAATCACAGTACCTATAATTTGGACACAATTTTAACCGTAAGAGAAGAATATTGAATGACCCAACTATGCATTACCCACTCTTATGGTCTTAACAAGAGGAAAGAATTTAAATCCCGTAAAAGAGTCAGCTACTTCAGTAATTAATCGCCCTCCTTTTTGTACATCTTGGCCGTATTTCAGTTTTATTTTCTTCCCTTTGAGGTTTTATTTTCTTTTGACCTTGGTCCACTTTCCCTATGTGTTCTAAACGCTTTTGTATCTCTGTTTTTTTTTTATATGCTTTACTGGTTTTTCTCAGGAGGTTGACAGTAGGCTGCTGCTCCTTTGTATCGTTTAAAAGTATCTTACGATCTGACTTGTAGGGTGTTTTTTTCATTTTGACCTATATCTTTTAATTCTGATGTACTGGAGTATTTACAATACCTTTCAGCTTGTTTCGTTTTACTTGGCTGAAGAAGGTTGTATTAAAAAACTGAAAGCTTCCAAGCACGGTGCTCTTGTTGTCACTATAGCGTATATATATACACACACACACACATATATATATATATGTATATATATATATATACTTTCATATAATAACTAAGAGTTCAGTTGGCACCTCCGAAAGTGCAGGCTCGATTCTACTTGAGAAGAGCTTGTGTATAAATGATTATAATGGATGGCGTGCCTGGTTTAGAGGCAAGGCAGACAAACTGTTTCGTACACGGCGTGTGCACTCATCAGTAAGACAGCGCATATACCGACTTCATGTTCTAAGTCACTGCACTAAAAAAATAATTGTTTTGCTGTCTACATATATATATATATATATATATATATATATATATATAATATAAGAAAGTCCACGTATGCGCCATG